>VRLP01001791.1:0-112211 GCA_009660295.1 Lophius piscatorius | reverse complement strand
ACACACACACACACACACACACACACACACACACACACACACACACACACACACACACACACACACACACACACACACACACACACACACACACAAACACACATACACACACACAAACCCATACAAACAGACCCACACACACACCCACAAACAAACACACACACATACACTCACACACACTTGCACACACACACACAGACACACACATACACTAACACAAACACACTCACACACACGACTGCACTCATTAAACTAAATGATAAGATGTTAAACTTTGCTTTTGCGATAACAGCTTCTATTTATCCACATTGAGACACAGGTGACACAACCCTTTTAACCCTTTAACCACGTTAAAGGGTTTTTGGTTTTATTTTTATTTTGGCTGCTATAATGTAATTCTATCAATTTTGGAAAGTTTGTATATTTAAAAAATATTTTTTTTGGCATTATATGAAAATACATGCTACCATTATCCTAAAATAAAATCCTTACAATTAGTTACACTTTGATCGTATCTAGTCAGCCCTGATGTTAAATTAAAAAAATTAATAACTGGGCATATACTGTCGTTTCGAGCAAGGCTATTAGCCCCCCAAAATTCCCCTGGACCCCTGCATCATACAAGTAAGTCTGAAGTCTGAAGTAATGTCTGAAAAACCGTCTTACTTGTCAAAAAGGCTCCCCCTAGTGAGGAAAACATGAACTGTTAGAAAAAAAATATTTAAAAAATCTCCTCGACTCAATTTGCATGCACCAAACTTAAGTTTAGATTTTTTAACTTTTTGTCTTTTAAAATCTGAAGATTAAATCTCTAATAATTCCCCCAAAATGGAGTTTTTCTATGGTTTGAAGGAGTGACGTTTTTTTAAGTTGAGAACTGAGTGAAATTCTAAATCGTTTGTCTCCAATTCATTAAGTTGTTTTCTATCGATGGCACTTTTACTGCACAGCAAGATGGTCTTGGGTTCAAATCTCCCCTTGGTGAGTTCTTCGTCCTCCTGTTACTCTGGCTGCCCACCAAAGTTCAAAATCCGGCAGTAAGTAGTTACAAAAATTCTATGGATGGATATTCCCTCCTATGAACAAAACTTGCCGTCAGCTCGCACGAAGTAGAGATTCAATAATTTATTGCCTCGTTAACAACGGATCAGCTGCAGATTATTGCAACACACCGCCGTATAAGCAGTTATTCTTTTATTTTATGTCATCCATTCATCATCTATTGCTATCCAATAAAAAACAAAAAAAAAAAAATCTAATGGTGATTTCCTTCAAGATGAAGCTCTAAAAAATGTAATGATTTACATAGTAAGACACATCCCCAATCATTCCAAACGCTGTCATGGTAATCAATCAATAAAAGGGTACCGGAAAAAAAGAATCTGACAATATTCGATAAAGTCCGAAAACTCTTTGTGAAGACGATTTTTAATGGCACTTACAACCATAACTTCCTCTGCAGGGGTAATTACTGTACAACTATGTACGGCGTATTACCCTGGAAGCATAACTTTCCCATCAGACGCGCCTCAAACGTTAATTAGAAATGAGGTGACTGTTTGAAGACATGTTTAGCCACACCCACAGAGGTTCCTCCACCCTTCATCGGTGGAGGAACCTCAGAGCAACAGAAGCAACATCAGCCAAAACATTTTCACCAACGTTTCATTTCCGCTCACTTTTGTCTAACAATCAGCCATAACTTTATCACTGCCTAATTTGGTGTTTTCCCACCAAAACACCTCTGAGGCTAAGACTCCAGCAGACGTTTGAAGGTGTGCCGTGTCATCTGGAGGGTCTTCCATGGATCGGACTTTTTTGTCAGATCCGGGGCAATTTGGAGGCCGAGTCCACTCACTAACTTAAAGCGGTTGTTACATTCCTCAAACCATCCCTGAACCATTTCTGCAGTTTGTCAGGGAGCAGTTTCCCGCTGGAAGAGGCCACAGCCATTAGGGAATACTTTTACTCCGATGGGAGGAGCTTGGGGAGATACCATGTTTAGGTAGGTGGTAAGTGTCAGAGTAACATCCACAGGATTCGCCAGCAAGCCAACAGAATTAACTTCCAGCACAAAAAAAGTTCACTTGCTGCTTCATAAATCCCGCCCACTTACTGGTGCAACCGCAACAAGAAAATGTTATTCACTTCAGTGGTTACAATGTAATGGTCGTTAAGAGGAGCCTTAATTGGTTTTTGGTTTTATATCTTCATGGTGCACAATCAAAATCTACAACTCTGTCCCCTATAGGAGCGATCCTGTTGGTCATGAGTGAGACGTGTATCAGTGTTTGACATCAGCAGTGATGTCACCGCGTCGCATCCCATCAAGAGCGGCGTTGCTCCGGACGCCTGATCCATACACAATGCATCACTGTCCAAGTATCTGTGGTATTCATCCTACGCCTCCGTTTGCTTTCGTCGGAGCTGTTTTTCCAAAAAAAGTGAGCTGGGGGAGGGTCGGCTTCCGCGGCGTGCCACCGCCCCCCTTCCTCCTCTCCCCTCTTTCTTCCTCAATGTGAAACGCCTGGAGCATCCACGGCGCTGAACTGTCTCTAATCGATTTGTCTGTGAAGGCAAAGCATCACACTCCCAGTACCACAATGCCATTCTTTCTCTCTTAGTGACATCGCGCCCCCACCCTGAACACCTTTAACAGAGCCTGAGTGATGCTGAGAGACTCTTTTCCCCCAGACAAAGACTGTGGAGACACTTCAACGCTCCGATAAAAACCGACAACCTAACTCTGTTACTAATAGGAGGAGGCTAATTAATACAAATACTACAGACAAGGCTGGTCTCCATCTTATTATCACCGCCACTGCGGCAATGTTGCTACGAGTCGCGCCGCTGTCCGTTGCTCCTTTCACATCTCATTCTAATGGACAGTTTATTAAGACCTATAAGAAGCTCAACATCCCTGCAGAAACAAACATCAACGTTTCTTTACGTATTAAAAGGTGTACATTATCAAACAAGCGTCATCTGGCGATTATCCACTGATCAGCCATAACATTATAACCACCATAGGATAAGATAAGAAAAAACCTTATTAATCCCCGCCACAGATTGTTCCAAAACTTCCAATAAGAAAACTATGATATATATAATTTGTAAAGGCAACAGAGTATTAAATGTAAGTATAAAGTGTAAAGGAGGTAAATGCGAACGAGTGCCCACAAATGCAGCATGATGAAGATTATACTGTTACTCATCACGGTAGGATTGTGAAATAATATTGCGCACGATAATTAACGTAATGCTGTCAAGTGTTTGGGAAGTAAATGTAAACCAGTTCCCAAGAATAACAATTATTATGTTGTTTTAATAGCACCTGTCACTACTTCTTTTTTGTTAGGGGAACGACTCTGACGAGGGTAAATTGTGATGGCTAGATGGTCAAAGCGTCTCCAGAACTCCAGGTCCTGGTGGGTGTTCCTGGTCTGCAGAGGTTTCTATCCATCAAAGCGGCGTGAAGATGGACAAGCGGCGAACCGGCGAGAAGGTCATGGTCATTTTAACAATTCTATTGGCGCCCAGGGCTCGCCGATGCACGGAAGCGAAGGCAACAAAGGCTAATAAATGTTGTTCGATCTCACAAAAGAACTACTGTGACTGAAAGCTTCCAAAAAACGTTAAAAAGGTTACTTAGAGAGGTTCCCAAACACCTGGCGCCTCACAGAGCTGTTTCAGGGGCAAAAGGAGGAACCAGCACAAAATATAAGTCACCGAAAATAGATGCATACGTATATAGAATTATACAAAAATATAGAACATCCGCAATGAGAGGAGGAGCAGAAAGTGCAGCAGAATACACATATATATATATATATATATATACATATATATATATACACACGTATGCACATATACTACATACATATTCATATACATTTACATGCATATATGCACGTGTTTTAAGTAGCAGTCGTGCAAGTTGTGCAAGAATGAGTAAAGACACAATAACTGCAATCGGACAGTTGTGAAATTTGTGCCAGCAGAGGCAAAAGTTCGGTGTGAATCAGGATATGACATCTTCTCCTTCATTCCTCTCAGATGGATACACTTTTAGGACAGAGAGACGACGTGTGACTGTTAGACAGAGTTTAAAAAGCATATTTTCATTTCTATTGCCAATTTGTGTTCGTGCGTTTTATTTATTACGTAATGCTTTATTTGAACGGAAGTGCGTTTTGAGAATAGAAGAGTCAAAAAATGGTTTCTGGGAAAATTACTCTTTTTATTGTGGAAAAAGAAAAAATTATCTCATCAATTATGTTTTCGCTTCGGTATGGTAATGTGATTTTAGGAAAGTAAATCCAAATGGGTCTTGATATGATGTTACTGAGCTAAAGTGATCTGTAACAAGTAACAGCAATGTTTTATGTAGTTTTTACATTATATCCAAGCAGAGGAAGAAAATTGTTTTCATGAGCGTAAGATCCCTCGCACAACTTCTTAATTTTAAAAAATCTTACAAGATGACATTCATTTAGGTTTCTATTTTCAGCTTCAAAAAGAGCGGCTGTTTTAGATTTCAGAACCACAGTTTGGACTAGACTGCAAAGACAGACGTATTAGAAAGAAGCTAAATATTCTTAGATATGAAATATCACTTTTTCTTGTATTCGGCTAAACAAATGCCCTCCAGCCGGGAAAGATACTTGTATTTGGTTAGAATTCTATAAACTAGCATAAGAGTTATTTCAACTTTACATAACTTTATCATAACTTTCTCCTGAAAGCCCAAAATATGCCCCAAGACCAAAATTCAGAATTTACGGATTTATTTTTGAAATCTTTGCCACAGATCATTCATGTTAACGGAATAATTAAAGAAGGTATTTCATGGATCGTTTTAGAATTGTATACCTACTTAGACCCTAGTGTGAGGAAGAACTGGATTGTTTTTGGGAAAGGCGAGTATATTTCTGACACTAGGGGGGGCTCTAGCTCCAAAAGTTTTCGGGTCATATTTTCTCAACAATTGATTGACCTAATTTGGTCCAGAATTGATGCTTATGACTTGACTTGTGGAGAAGGATCTTGTATACATAATGTTTATCATATTTTATTTAATACTGTATTAGTTTTACAGTTGTTTTTTCTTTAAACAAAATATCACTCTTTTTTCAAAATCATTGGTCGGAATTTAGTCAAAATTTTTCTTTTTTTTTTTTTTCTTTTCTCTAATAGCTCATGTTTTATCACTGGGGGGACCTTTTCATTAAAAATCACTTTTTTTTTCCAGACATACCTTCACATTTAATTTGATGTCTTCAATCAACGTTGGGGATCGGGGACGTTTTAGGGACGCACCCTTTCTGACGACAGCGAAGGCCTGGAATAAGAGATTTATTTAAAATATGAATCTTAGTCTCTTCATGTGGCTGAATTTGACTTTTTATACCTCAATCTAATCTAGATGGGCAGCACGGTTACGGAGGGATTATACAGAGAAGGTTATGAGTTAAAATCCACCTGGGTATCTCGCCAAAGGCAACCCCGTACAGAATAAGTGGATGTTCAAATTGTGTCTCATTGAAAATCTGTTTTCCGTTTCTGTTCATCTTAAACTAAACGTCCTGCTCAAAGACACTCTGAAATGTAGTCTGCAGGGACTGGGGAATGAATCGCGCTCCTTTTGAGAAACGACCAACTGGAGGTGGACAACATCTTCCTGAGTCTATCTTCTCAGACGGCTTTCAAACTCACCTCAATATCATCTTTCTTTGGAGAGAACAAAACATTTGTGAGACACCTAAATATTAAAAGACACAACTTTTATCAAGGTTGTCGTATGGATGAAAAAGTACAACCGTCCACCAGGGTTAATATATGCATGAAGTTTGGTCAAGCTTCACCACAAAGATTTCAAAATGTGCAATAATATATATATATTTTTTCATGTCGCTGGGATAAAAACACGGCAGAAAACAAAGAACATATAAGAAAACTGAGCGGAAGATCATTTGTTATTCTAGTCACATATTTACATCCTGTCCTTTGGCATCGGTTTGTGTCTGTGGGTGTTGAGGTCAGTGAGTAATTACAATACTCCTGTACATGCTCTTTAACAAAGTGTTACCTCAACACGCCCGTGCTAATCTATGTTGGTAGCTTGCTGAGTTACACAGAGCCGCCGCTGACCTGCTGTGTGCCACCTGACCCGGAATCTGTACGCTTCTGTTTGTGGCCACCCGCTGTGTGTGCGAGTGTGTGCGAGTGTGTGCGAGTGTGTTTGTGCCCGGGGGAAGGCATGTGGGTGTTTGCATGGAAATGCGTTTCTCGGTCACCTGATGGGCAGTATCTCCTGTTTACAGCAAGGTCGCCAGCAGATGGAACACACACACACACACACACACACACACACACACACAAACACACACACAATATATTACTGTAGTGTAGAATGAAAACACGCATAAAGAAATAAAAAAGAGTCTGATTTGAACAGATGCAAACGGGAGCAAAAAGAGAAAATAGATTTTTTTTTTTTCTCACACAGGAAGTGTTTCACTTATTGGTATTTACTCTCTTCTCTCTTCGTGGAGCGGTGCAGCGGGGTGCAAATGGAAACGTGGATGAATTGAGGAGCAGCTGATCAAACCTTAACTACGGCCTGGTGAATGTTGGACGACGGGGATCGTCGCACCGACAGGTGAAGCGCTTTAGTTGGTGTTAGTCAGCATTTTCTTTCCATCTCTAAAATGGATTAAAACATTATTCATTCAAAGATGTCATCTGTCTCTTCTCTCTCATGGGTGCAGTGGTAAAGCTCCGCATTACAACCTCAGCTCACCCATCCCTGTAGTGGAACCTATGGGGCCCGTCGAGTGTCACAATGATGTCATCGGCATGGTGTAATACGTAATTCCTTATTTATTATTAATTATTATTATTGATTGTAATTCATGTTGGGTTGAATATTTCCAATCATTCCAAATAACGGGGCGGCTGTGGCTCAGTGGGTACAATCCCACCAGGGTCTACTTGTCGTAGGGTCCTTGAGCAAGACCCTGAATCCTTAGCTCCCCGGGCGCTCCACGAGGGGCTGCCCACTGCTCCCTCAGGGATGGGTCAAATGCATAGAAGTAATTTCACTATGTTGTACTGTGTATGACCATGTGACTAATAAAGGATTCTTTCTATTAACCCCTAAATCGTACGAACTACACCTTTAATTCTGACTGTCATACATGACAAGCGGTTATGGATAATGAACCCCATTCCTGATATAGAGGGCGCTCTGAGACGCCGTGTAACTCCCCTAATCCATAATAACCCTCCCACCTGAAGCGACATCGTGTTAGGAACGTTCCGCCGCACACACTCCTCAGAGGGAACCTCGTGTGTGTGTGGGTCAGACGCGTCACAAAGCGGCGGTATCTGATGACCTGGGAGGAGAAAAGGTTGGAAGAAGTTTGAAGACTTTTAGTGTCGGATGTCTCGTGAACTGGGTCATTTCAATCATACCGGAGCCTTAAGTCGCTCTGAGATTACAAGAAGGATGGTCCCAACGCAGAGCTCACGAACACAAACACAAACACACCACAGCAAAAAATGTAAATCGAAGTGTAGTAGATACATTTTTCCCAATTTCTTTGTAACTTTTCTGCCTCTTTGGGAAAAATGAAGATAGCAGAAGCACAAAACCGGATGTGACACTGGAACCCGATTGCACGAAACATTGACTTTATAGTTTAACAATACAAATATTATGTTATAAGAATCGATGGCCTGCAGAAACTTTCCTGAGCTGCAGGTATTGATCTGTTTTTACTCTCGGGTACTGTAAAGAGCAGGTGTTGGGTAAATAGAGTAGCACACAAGGCTGGGTCAAAATCTTTTAAGGCTCGCTTTAACCTACTTAGAGAGAAGATGTATGTGCCGCTGCTGTGCGGGACTATATGTAACACTTTGGGTGCTTTCACGCCCTACAGCCGCATCGTATAACGGTTGAAACCGTTTTTACTATCAGTTCCCATTTACGTGACACCGTTTCAGCTACAGCTCTTCTTTTTTTTTTTTTAGCATTTTGAAAAAAAAAGTTCTGCTATCAGATGAAAAAGTTGTGAAAATGATGCCCCTTTTTCTAAATCATCTCCACTTCAGAAGACCGACCAGGAGGGGAAGATGATCGCAGCTTCATCACAGTGGAGGCTGGAAACGCGTGAATAAAATCTGTCTCTATGTAGCACAAACAAAAACCAGATGTTCAAACTTTTTTCTTTCCTTTTTCTGTCTTGTGGCCATCAGGCAGAAATCACAACAGCCCTGACCAAAGAAGGGCTGTTATGATTCCATGAAATGATTTTTTCCCATTCACAGCGCGTTTTGAAAATAACCCCTTTTTAAATCTTTATATTTTCAGGCCCCAAAAAACGTTGTTGTTGTGTAAACAAAAGGACCAAAACACTTCAAGCGTTAATCTTTTAACGTTGTTGTGTAATCGGCCCCTTATACTACACTTATTACACATTTATATGCCTTTTTGATAATCAATGACACGTCATAGATTGTAAACAATTATACGACAATGTTATATCACAGTTTTCAACAATCTCGGCGGGTTCACAGTTTGGCGAAGTCAATTTCTCTGCTTCACTTTAATTCCCTCTTTTCTGTCAAATCAGAGAATTTCCCAACGTTTTTTGTTTTTCCATGAGCTCATCTGGTTTCTACTGTTTAAGAGGAGCTGTGGTCTTTAATGATGCTGCTGGTTAAACACTGACACGTTCATCCTCAGGGGTTTTGCATTCCGGCTGGGATTTTCAAAAGAACGATCTTTTAAATGTGTAAAAATAAGTCGTGGCATTGTTCAAGTTCAAGTTCAGGCATCTATTTGAGTTCATTCAAGTAATCCTATTTTGAAAATGTATGTATTCAGATTCTATTTAATCAACATACATCTGTTAATTATAAAAAAACAATTTCAATTTAATCAGTTGAAAAATATGAAAAAAGGTTTAATTATGTCTCACTGTAGAACAACCAGGATAAGACTGGTTACAATTTAAGAGACTGGCTCCAATTTAATGTTAATTAATACATTTTTGAAGGAGAAATGGATTTGAAACACATCAGGTTAATTAAAACTATCACACAAATATCAGTTTTACTTCTTTCAATCCTGTTTGAAAGAAGTAAAATGTAAAGTAATGACAAATATGTATCAGATTAAGTTTATTACTTTGGTTATGTTAAAATAATGCGATCCAAATGCATGAAAATTTTGCATGTAATGAAAATAAATAAGCTTAAATACAATACTTACATCTTTTTTTTTTGAATGTATTGAACATAAAGGGCCTTTTTTTTTTTCTTGTCTGTGATTTTCAGCACTTTGCCTTCTTGTTTTGTGTTAAAGATTGCTAAATATTTCACTTGAACGAAACTCATATCCATTATATGTCTTTGTTTAACTCTAAATCCTTAAAATGTGAAGTTACCTGCTTTTAACTAAAAATGAAAAATGGAGATGCCTGTTTTTTTCAGATGACCTCGTCACCTCTTCTTTTACCGTGTTTTTTTGTGTTAAATATTATGAATTTCTCATTAGTCTTTAAAAGAAGGCACTTTTACAGCAATCCGGCCACCACCACCTGCTTTACATAGATACATTTTACTTTTCTGCACTTATAAATATGATTAAATCATCAACAGATGGTCCTAAAAATGAGACCGAGGAACTTCAAGATGGATGGAATAAATTTTGCTTATCGAGAGGACGGAGTGAGTCGGAGAAACCAATCTGTCGCCGTGCAGATTAATGCGGGATCACTATTCGGAGGGTCAGGGCCACGACTTTATATGAAGTTATATAAATTTTTCCATGATTTATAAAGTGTTTACTAGAAAATAAGGAGTCCCACCTAAACTTTGAACCCTTCCGTCACTCCTACCGCACACTTCACAGCTCCCATGCTGCCCTCATACGTATCCTGTACCACTCTAACATAATTCTCTGTCACTCCTGACTTCCTCATGCGGTCCCACAACTTCCTCCCTCGACACTCTCGACCCACGGACACTTTCTCTAAAGCCAAAAAGACCCAATCCTTCTCCTTCTGGCTTTCTATATACAACTTTATTTATACGGCACATTTCAGGAACAGGCAAACTCAAAGTGTTTCACACAAACAATCGAGACCATTGCGACAAAGTGCAAAAGAACACGGAGACATAGTTACAAACAGATTATTAAACATTTAAAAGGTTAATAAAACACAAATCATGTACGAGAAAGAACGCGGAGTAAATAAGTCAAGGAGAGGCAGTTTGAAAAAGCTGGAAGGAGAGATGCAGAAATAAAAAAAAGAGGGGGGGTAAAGGAAAAAAGAGGAGAGGAGACACAGAGGCTTTAATTGCTTAGAGAGAGCATGACAATTGAGAGGAGAGTGGAGAAAAAAAAAAATCTCCAGCAGTATTGATCAGACCGAGTCTTCCATTTCAGTCGCCACCAGCCCCCTCCTCCATCTCCACCTCCACCTCCACCCAATTTGCACCCGTAATTTAGATTGGAGTGTTATAGTGAGTGTGTGTGTGTGCATATGTGTGTATCTTGAGGTCATTTTGAACACTGTTTGTCCTTCACTGTGTGCCTACATCTCTTTTGTATTCATTTACTTGTTAATGTGCCTGTCTATCACGTGTCAATGCAGGGGAACCCGAGGTATCGCCACAAGTAGTGCAGCAAACGGCGCGGACTCCGGCGCCAGTATTAGTGTGTGTGTGTGTGTTCTTTCAGTATGTCAGCGGTTAAATTTGTCTATGTGATGACCTACGTTAAAATGCTGTGCAGTATGCTGAAATGTGTATCTGCACACGTGTGTTATCTGATTGTGTGTGTAGCAGGTGACGGGCATGGTGGTGTTGGCGGTGGGGGGTATCCTTCCTGATCGATCTCCTCGCTCCCTTTGGAATGACCCTGCACCTCCTCCTGTGCCTCTGCCTGGGCCTAATGAGACAATCTCCATCATGGGACAAACACACACTCGCAAACGCACATGTGAAAACACAGTCCACGCACCAGACAAAGATAGAAAGTAACAAGGAACCAAAAATCAAAACAAAACACCACATGCATGACGTAAACATTTATGAGTGCTTGTGCAAACACACATTATCTGAATTCAAATTCCATTTCAGACACACATTAAACACACATTCACACACAGTTAGCTGTCTTGGTTGGGAGGAGGGGTCATTGTCAAGGCTACGACCTTTCATCCCTGTCTCAGCCCCAGACTAAATCAATTCCTAACCAGACAGACCCGCCCCCCCACACACAAACGCACACACGCACACACACACACACACACACACAAACCTCCCCTTCTCCAAACACAACGACCAGTGCCCTGCTGCTTCTGTAAACAGGAAGGACCATCATGATGAGTGTGTGGTCGTGTGTGTGTGGTTGTGTGTGTGTGTGAGTATGTGTGTGTGTGTGTGTGTGTATGTGTTTGTGTGCATGTGTGTGTGTTAGCTGGCATTCAACAGTTTTGGTAAAGGTGAAATGCGACATGTCTCTAAAGGATAATTTCCACCTAAAGGAATCAGGTGTTAGTTCCAGGCCCACCACAGTTCATTTCCCAGAGGCCCTAGAGCCAGGTTATTACATCTCAGACACTAGAGCCGCAAAATCCGGCATCAAACAAATATCCAGCAGAGGATAATGGCCTCGGATTTGAAGGAACTGACTGTCAGGCCAAACCCTGCTGCGAAAAATTCCAGTCTGCGCAGAAGGTCAAGGATTTCAGATGCCAACAGAACCACATCATCTGCAAAGAGCAGAGATGCAGATCTCTGCTCCCAAAATGAGCCTTGTGATCCTTTCAATGAATTTTGCCAATCTTGGACATGCATCATCCAAAAAAAGCAAGATTACTTCCTGTTTAAGGAATATCTGTACCCTTTCCATGTATTCCTGCCCACTTGAATTAAATCCATAATGTTGCCCTCACAAAATTTACCAGTGGCGTTCATACTCTATTGAGATATTCGGTCAGTTGAGCGTACCGCAAGCTGACTCTCCAGTACATCCAGTGCATGTGGTTGTGAGTGAACTTGCATGACGGCCAGCTGTGTTTTGATCCCGAGCCATGCTATGAGGTTCGGTTCAGTCAAAGTCCATTAAAGCTCAAATAAAATATGAAAACAGTCATTTTTACTACGACTAAACTAATTACATCGAATAATCAAATGTAGGCCGCAGTGACTGCGCCAAACCCAGTGTTACTTTGCCTTTACCGTCATGGTTTTTTGGAGTTGACAAACAGCGGAAAGGATTTATTCTAACAGAAAAAGGACATTTCATATTGAGCACCTGTCAGCAGCCTCTTTAAAAACCCGTTACAAACCAGCGGTACCTGATCGCCCTGCTAAAAGTATTTATTTGACTTTCTGCTGAGTGCACTGGTGTGAGTGTGCATATGTGTGTGTATCTGTGTGTGTGTGTGTGTGGGTGATCACAGTGGCGTAAGGTCTGGCTTCCTTCCTTCCTGTAAGAGGGGACCTAGTCCATTTACCCACCAACGCTTCTCTTCTCTAGGATGTCGGTTTCTCAGTATGTACAGTATTTATGCGTTTATTATGTTTATGTGTGTATTTATTTTTTGCTCGTATGTGGTCCCAAATCAGACACAGGCCGGATTTTTTTTTCATTAAACACTAGACTTTGACTAAATCAACATGCAGTATTGTTGAGGAAAAAGACCACAATGCAGCTTAGGACATAGAAACTTTACCTTAATCCCTTTTTTATTCTCATCCATCTGAATATTCTGTTCATTGGACCGGTGTGTGCGGCAGTGTGCAGTGCAGGCTGATGTTTGATCCACCAGCGGAACACCAGCCTCTCTCAACCGCTCCATCATGGAGGTGGAGCATGAGCGCTTGTCACAGAACCTGAAAGATGGTGAACTCTGCCTGAGCAGGGCGAAGCCAGAGGAAACTCTGGTGGAGGCCTGCAGCCTTACTGATGTGCAAATCTGTCATGTGACCTGGGTAGAGGGATAAAAGACTAATGGAACCGTCTAGTAGCTGGTTCTCTCCATAGTCTTCGCCCAGGAGGTTCACTGTTTAGGAAGTCTTGGGGCTGAATTGATCTAAACCCGTTGTCACACTTTAAACTCGTTTGGAGCCAGGCGTAAAATAATTATAATAGTTATTCCATGTCTGGATAACAGAATTGTTTCACTTCTTACCCTTCTTGCGCTGCTAAAACTCAAAATCTGACCTGCTTGATTTGACTCAGAGAAGACAGCAAACAGAGAATAAAGAAAATATGAATGATTTATTACAACAGATGATGTGTGATTATTCTATTAATAAGTCTCTTTTGGGAGATTGTGATCAAAGGGTATCTGCCCTGAGTAGGAGAATGTTATTTCCCCCTTGGTGTCTGATTACTGGCGGTGGTGGCCTATGACTCTGCTGAGGCTGATGAATGATGACACTGATTAATCTGCAAGGACTAGATAGATAGATAGATAGATAGATAGATAGATAGATAGATAGATAGATAGATAGATAGATAGATAGATAGATAGAATATAATGAATGATGTACGGTATGTGCTGAACGGTACAAAAGTAGTTTGCAATAACATGCCAAAAGTAAGCTGACTTTACTTTCCTTTCTTCTACAGTTCAGTGGGGATTCCAACAGTCTTATAGCCAGCAGTACAGTGTTGTTTATGCACCACAAATACATTTCCATTTATGGTAAGGAAAAGCTAATTTGTGTGGAATAAAACACCAATTTTTAAGCATTACATCGCAGTCTGAGACACAGCACTTCCTAATGCTGGTGAAATACAATTCAGATTGAAATCTGCCCGGCCAAATTATAAGATCTCTGTCTAAATATTACATCTTAGTTCATGAAATCTTACCGGGCACATTTTCACTTGTTCTGTTGGTAACAATTAGTTTCATTAGAAACCAAGAACACCGTGTACTCATTTATTTTTACTTAATTTTGACCAGTGTAGTCACTTCATGATGAAATTTCTCCCCTATTCCCTGCACTCTTAAAAAGAACACACACACACACACACATACACATGCACGCACACACAGACACACACACACACAGACTGTTGTTGACTGTTTTTGAACGGGGACGGCTTCAATATTGCATCGTTGGGATGCCGCGCTGCTGTGTTTGGGGTCAGAGCGCTATCATGTTGCCAATCAGCAAGGCAGCTCAGAGCCTTCATCAGCCTTTGATTGCATTTAGAATGGCTAATTAAATAAAATATGACATTATGTAAATGTCTGTGTCTCTGCCATATGGCCCCAGGCGCTGCCCCGCGCTCCCACCCGCCCGCCTCCAGCACTTCCTCTGCCAATGTCAAAAGACATAAGTCTTCACAGTTGTTCTGAGAGGCCGCAGTCACGCGCGGGGAAAGGCAGACCTAAGAAAAGAGAGAAGGGAACATTAATCAAACGCTGAAATTGGAATGGAGGTGAAAAGAACGGACAACAAGTGAGAAAATGTGATCTCACTGGCTGTTTTTCTTTCTTTTACATCTTTGCACTTGGCCGCTCGCCTCGGATTGTCAGCTTCAGTAAGTTACAGAAATTGATGGACACGGGTCCCCTCCTCCCGCAGTTCCAATGTGTCAGAGGTTTTGGGAGGGAGGAACTGATCCGTCCAACAAGAGTTCTGGACACAGAAACACTGAACAGCGACGTTTTTCCAGCACGGTGAAAAAAAAAAATCATTGTTTTAAGTGTTGTGACGGATCATATAGAACCAGATGTTTATATTAAAAGGTTGAAACGACAACATGAGACCTCACTAAGATCAAGGAAGAAAATATACCGATCGGCCAAAACATTAAAACCACCCGCTTATTATTATGTAGGTCACCCAGCTGTGATGGACGGTGTGTTCGTGTACTGTTCTAATAAAACTAGAAAAACGTTTTTCACCAAATTGTGCTAAAGTAGCTCTTCTGGGCTCGGCAAAAAGATCTTTAGATCTTTAGATCACCGTGTGGCCCTTGTCAGATTCGCTCCGATCCTTACTTTTGTAACTCCAGTCATCAGGAGTACATCAGAGATAACCCTGGTCCCAACAGATCCGGTTTTGGAAATCCGGTTTTGTGTTCCATATGTGGATTTTGTATGTATGTGGAAGTTTAATGCTGTTTTTATGCCTTTCATGACGCAACCCTTCCCATTTAACCAAGGTTTGGACCAGCACCAGAGGTCGACTGGCTTGTGACCCCTTTATGGATGTGTTACATTCAATGGACCAATTTAATTTAAAAGCAAAGATATGTTCATTAGCAGAGATGCGGCACAGAAAAAATGTATGTGAAAGCGTTTCATGTGGAATATGTGTAATGAAAACATTTTTATCTTGTGTTTTATCTTTTATCTATATTGAAGGTCTCAGGATTTGCATCTATCTATTTTGACCATAATCATTCATCCATTATCCATAACCACTAATCCAGTTCAGTGTCGTGGGGAGGCTGGAGCCTATTCCATCTGACATTGGTTATACCCACCGGGCCGAGTTGCCTGTTCATCACAGGGCCGACACACATAGAGACAAACAAGCACTCACAGTCACTCCTAGAGTCACCAAAATAGCCTTTATTGGCTGTTTTTGGACTGTGGGAGAGCACTGCAGAGAACCCACACAAACTCAGGGATTCAATCCTGGTACCTTCTTTGATTCGGCAGTGCTACCCACTGTGCCACTGTGCCGCCCCATTTCATCACGGAACAAACATTTTTCTAGGCATTTTCTAAGTTTTTCTCATAGAGAATTTAAAACTTAGCTGATTTGTTCTTTCCCTGGCGGTTACCTTGTTATCACCACCTGGAGGGCATAGTTCAGTCGACATCTAACATTCCTCCGACGGGCTTTGAGTATCGCAGGGAAACCACACGTTTCTTGGGTCTCACATGTCCCCCTCCAACAATATGTGATACGTGGACCCGCTCCATTCCTGCGGTTGTGACAAACATCGAGTAAATAACGGAGAACATTTGCAGTCAAGAACTTCACCGCTCTACCATCCTCATTGTGTGAACTCAAGATGGCCATTTCCTCGATAGTTTTCAACCGCTGACACTGGCTGAGTGTGTGTGCATTTATGAATGTGTACTTGTGTATTAGTGTGTTTGTCTGGGGGGGTGGGGTTGGGGGATGCTGCCTTTCCCCGGTGATAAGACGTATGGAGCAGGCCCAGTGTTACCAGGCCAGTCACACATAGAGATAAGAGCAGATAACATTCACAGGAAGAACTGCTGCAGGCTCGACACAGAGCCGCACACAACACTCTGAGTGTGTGTGTGTGTGTGTGTGTGTGGTTTATAACAGTTGTGTGTGTGTGCGTGCGTGTGTGTGTGTGCAGACACGTGTGTGTGCGTGTGTGTGTGCAGACATATAGGCCTATAAACTGTGTACATCTGTGTATCTGGGAGCAATCTTTTGCACATGTATTTGTGAGTGTGCCTCTCTACAGAAGATTATGAGGGGCTATTTTTGTGAGAAAAAAAAATTTAAAGAAATCCTTTGTGTTTGCCGTTCGCTCTGCAGCGCTGTGCCCCTGATTCAATAAGGCAGGCCAGCGCAGATGTTACCGAGGCTCCGGCCAATGACTGGCTTATATGTGCGTTCATATTTATTTAATTTCTAACACCCACCCCCCAACAACGTTCAAATGAGTACGATAATTCAACGCCACTCCATGAAATTTTCACAATCTTGGTTGTATTTACCGTTTAGGGCTTCCGAGAAAAGCCTCAGCGTCTACTGGTGATGATGGGGCGCGGGTTTTGGAAGCACTTGGGGTTGAGTACCGCGCTCAGGGGCACAATTTAACGACTGCAATGTGTTTTAACTTTACAACTCAGATTTTCTCAGCCACGCTTTTGATTACAGTCATTTACTGGTACCAATTCAGAAAAAAAGAAGCCTAAAAATAGTTTGAAAACAGTAGAAAAAACAAGGACTGGTATTAATTATGTAAAGGGGAATATTATTGTTTGAAGAGACTAAAACAAAACAAAGGACTCTTCGGAGCTACATGTCCTCTGGTTACCTGGAAAACCTCATGCTGACATGGAGACTCGCTCATGTTTCTGCTTGTGGCGACTATTTGCCAAGAAGCAGTTCCAGCATGCAGCTCCCTGTAAAACCCCAAATTGGTGATTTAGCGTTACATTCTCCCTGCTTCCATTCTGTATGTTAAGCTAGGCTAATAGGCTCTGGCTGTGGGCTTCTTAAAGAAGAGAATTGAAAATGAGATCAGTCTTATTTCAGCAAGAATGCCTACATTCAAATTGAAAAGTGAAAATGTGACACGTGGGAGTGGAAAGGGACGTTTCTACCCACAGGCCATCAACCTGACCGACAATCAAACCAGTGTCAGTGTCGTACAATAACCTGGATCAACTCATTATACAATAACTACCTCCAACTGTCATTACTCTGACATCTTTGTACTGTCATACATATTTATATATACATATTAATACATATATATTTAAATGTATATAGCCTGTAAACAACATCATCTCCATTTGTTTATAGCTTGTATATTTGTTTATTGCCTTGTCCATTTAATTTTAAATGATTTATATGACGTTCGTGCTGTTAGAGTTCAGTTAACCGGAGTCAAATTCCTTGTATGCAGATACATGGCCAATAAAGCTGATTCTGATTCTGATTCTGATTCTGATTCTGATTCTGAAAACTGGAAAGCGAAGAAATTGGGGTACAGGGTGGCGTGACAGTTAGCACCTTCCAGAATGCAAGGGTACTTTTTGTGAGGAGTTCACATGTTCTTCTGTATGCATGGGGGCAAGGAACCCGCGTCCTCGTACAACATGTAACATAGGTGACTCCAATCAAAGGTTTTTATAGTCATTTTAGCAATAAACAAGTTTTTCTAGGAACATGCTGCTAAATATGGACATGGGGCTACATAATGGCCACGATACGGACAAAACACAAGCAAAATCAGCTCTGTTTAATGTTTCTTATGTATATTGTAACGACTGTAAACCTGATCAATGTAAAAATCGGACGGCGGTCCGTGCAAAGGTTGTGGTTTATATTTTAATAAGTTGCGTGAAATATAAATTTGTGTGTCTGTGTGCTTGTGTATCAGTGTATCAGTCTCTATGTGTGTCTGGGAAGTCCAGTCATTTGTAAGTGCTTATTCTGTTCAGGGGCAGGAACCCAAAAGCTTCTTACTGTGTGGCAACATGACATACAGATTCAGGCAGCATGCTGCTATAGGTGACTCGGTTACTTCTAGATGCCCTCAGGTGTGAAAGCGAGCGTGAATAATTGCTTTCTTGATGTGTTAACTCTGTTTTGAACTGGTGGATTCATACTCTTGTGCAGTGTCAGCCGGGATAGGCTCCAGTCCCCTTTTAATCTTGCAAGGGTAAGCAGCTTCCGACAATGAAAGGATGATGAGCTGATACAACCTGGACGGTTGAAAGCTTCTGCAGAAGGAGCCTCACAGTGAGAAGGTCTTTGTCCCGGAGTCCTCTGGGAGCTCGGCTTCACACCGGCATCAAAAAACGTATGTAAGTTTAATTCTCCCATCAGCGCGCTTGAAAAAGACACCGGCTTAGATCCACAGTTTAAGCAGTGGTGGCCCGATGCTCCTTAGGGATCGGTTGAATTCAGGAAACAAGGTTTCACTCATTCTTGCTTGGTATTACTTTATGTGACAAACAAAACTTCACCTTAATCAACCGTTGAAAGACTGTTCTCACTCTTGTCACCTGACCTCTTTCACCTCTTCTCTTTCTTTTTATACCATTTTTCATAACTGAAAGCCTCCTTCCTTTCGGCCCTTGCACACAACCAGACCGCGGAAGGAGCTGCTGCAGAGCGAGAGAGTCTGTGGTTGGCATACATACGCCCAGAGGGGCCCAGGCCTGTCAGCTCGGTAGCCCCACATCTGGAGGCTCCCGCTGGGCCAGCAACCTCCCTCTAGTCCTCCTCCACCACCACCACCACCTCTCCCCAGAGAGCACTCAGCACACACACAAACACACACCAAAATGTACAGGGAGATACACGTTTGCACATTTCAACACCTCACATGTGCAAACACACACCCTATACCATAGACATACTTCTTTCCCTTTCCGATGAACACACATCAATACCTGTATTAAAATTCACAAAACGCACACATACAGACAAGCGCGTATTGAAAACAGACACATGCACACCCAAACACACACGTATACAATCTACAGGCACACGCATTAAACTCTAAAATATTATGCTAATCTACAGCCAGAGGCGGAGGATGGCACTCTGCTCGGCCTCATGCCAAAGTCCCTTTCATTTTCATAAGCTTACCCACGAGGAAGGAGACGGAAAAGGAGATAGATTCTGCTACGAGAGAAGTTGACTGGACAGCAACACCTACTTTCACATTCTGATGCTTCAAAACATCCATCAATATGAATACAAATCACAACCTGACGAGACAGTTGAGATAAACTGCCAGGCCAGACTTTTTCTTTTTTTTTATCAGTGGATCAGTGGACACTTCTCCCTTCAGTAAAGAAAACAAAACAAAACAGTATTTAGCACATCCTTGGGTTTTGACTGAGATGTTTTTTAATGTCATAATCAGAATATACCATATAGGAATTATTAACCCAGGAAAGGGGTACAATGTCATGTGTTGTCCCTTTGATTTGAAAATCAGTCAATCAAAAAAAAGT
The DNA here is from genome assembly GCA_009660295.1 of Lophius piscatorius. Lineage (NCBI taxonomy): Eukaryota > Metazoa > Chordata > Actinopteri > Lophiiformes > Lophiidae > Lophius > Lophius piscatorius. The sequence goes on along the minus strand of VRLP01001791.1, from coordinate 92,478 downwards.
TTCTGTGATTCAAATCTCTAGAAATACAGTTAATATCCGGAAGGACTATCTGGAATACATTGATTCTAAAAATGTTTAAACATTTACTAACACACAGGAGAAATAGCTCATTTTCTGTAAGATAATAATACTGTATTGCAATTTATTTCCATTATAATTCCATCCATAAGTGATATAATCTCATAATGCAACCATAAAAGTATAATGACAGGAGAAGTCGTATTAACAAAGTGACTACACTTGATCTTAACCAAAAGGCCGAGAAGTGATATAATAATATTATTAATATTGTTACAATGGCATCTGTCACTTGGGAATTAAGTTGATGTGGTGGAAGAGGGAAAAATGGACAATTCTGATCCTGGATTGTGGCTTTGCAAGGGACACAATCAAGGGTTAGAAATTGTGCTGACTACATTAGTGGTTCAGAGAATCTACAGAACAGCATGTCTTGTTGTGTGTTCCTCGTTTGCTGTGGTTTGAACCTACCAAATCGGTCTAAGGAAGACTAACTTGTGACTTGGTGACAGGGTCATGGATGCCCCATGTGCACTGGTGCAAAGGTTAGCCCACTTTGTCTGGTCCCACATAAAAACTACTGCAAAAGGAGATCAAACACCGAATATCAGCGCAGGTGGTTTTAATGATATGGCGGATCAAGAGACAAGAGCATTCAGATATCCAGATAGGTTGTATAGAAACCTGCCGGTATTCAGATTAGCCTATCTTAACTTTGTATTTGGATATAAACAAAAAATAAACACATCTGGAAGTCGCCGATCCACATTTATTATGTATCAATCAGTTCAGATTGGGCTACTATTTAATTTTGGTGTCGCGTCAAACCACGACGCAAGGTTTCTCACGACACTTTCCAAAACTAGCAGGTCCAGATTGTAATTTTTACTCCACAGCAACCCAACAATTACCACACGAGCAAGAACTTGGCGATAGTGATGGGAACCGCCAGTGGATTCTGACTCATAGTGGGTGGCCTTCTGTCTCGATTGGTTGGGTTTTGAAAAAGAGGGAGGGAGAGAGAGAGAGAGAGAACGAGAGAGAGAGAGAGAACGAGAGAGAGAGAGAGAGAGAGAGATGTTTGGCAACCAGCAATATAAAAAAAAGATAATGATATATGACAGTTTCGTCTGAATTTAGTAGCAGAAAACTGCTGGTTATTCAGGTTTTTAGCCATAACATTATGACCACTGACAGTTGAATTCAGACTAACAACGATTATCTCATTACAGTGGCACCTGTCAGCGAGTGGATATATCAGGCAACAAGTTAATATTTTGTCAATTTGTTGGACTTTGACAAGGACTGGGTTAGAGCATCTAAAGAACTATCTAGCATCACCAAACATCTAGTAACTATAGGGATTGTTTTGTCTTCCTTGTTGTCACTGGTCAGTGGCTCCTCTACCTTAGACCGGTTGGTCTAAGGTAGAATAATTAATGTCCACCCAAGGCCCAATGATGCACTTGGTAGAAAAGGCTAGTCCTACAGAAGAGCTAGTGTAGCAGAAATTGCAGTTAATGCAGATTCCGATTGGAAGTTGTCAGAAGGCAGAGCAGACCTGTTGTAGTGACACACACAATATTAAACTGGTGGGTTTAATAGTACGTCGGAATGTTGTTTATCCTCAAAACATACATGAAGTTCAATTTATCCGCTAATTTCAGCTTCTAGGGGATCAGTTTAATCGATTAAAGAAAGGCTATGTCATCTGCATAACAACGAAGGTTTATAGAGTGTTTTACCGGTAATGTAACTTAAAAGCAGCATGTATTGGGTAAATAATATTGATCCAAGCACAGAACCATGAGGAACTCCCTGATTAACTTCGCTGTGCAAGGCGGATTCATCGTTCAGTCTTCAAACATTTCGGTCATGTCAATGGCGACATGAGCAAAATACTCAGACAGAAAAGGAAATGTATATAAATCCGTGAAGCAACATGTGAATAATATATTTAACATCATTGAACAACCACAAGAGTTAATGACCGTCACTCTGTTCACCGCGGTGCGTGAGGAAGCAGTCAGCGGCCACAAACTCATTGCCAGTCAGAGTAGCATTGTATGATGATAATAAGGATAACTTCCTCCAGGATAATGGAGCCAAAGCATATTCAGGGCCTCTGTGTGCACTGTCCCCGAGGATGGCCTTGTCTGCTGTGAATATTCTGCATTTAAATGGTCCATTAGAAGCCAAACAAACACAGACAGGCTTCCATACTAATGACCAACGGGGTTCAGGGGTGAGACGGGGCACCTGCCATTTCTGAGCGTGAGTGTGTGTGGATGCGTGGGAGAAGCACAGACAGTGTGTGTAGGGGAGGTGATGTGGCGTGTTGGAGACAGGAAGAGAGAGTTTAAGTCTATGTGAGTGTGTGTTTGTGTATGTGTGTGTGTTCTAGACTGGACTGGGAGGCTGATTGTCTGTGACATGGGTCATGAGGGTATGGGGGAGTAAGGGTGATTGAGAATATAGGCTTTGTGGCCAGAGGGGAATCATCTTCTCAGTCCTGATGGGTGCGAATTTGCATGTCTGACCCATTTGTGAGTGTGTGTGTGTGTGTGTTTGCATACCCTCACATTATCCGTCCCCTGAATAATATTGTTGTTGGCTTGCATATACTTTTGTGAGCATATGTCTCCATATTTCCTGTCATATAGTCATGTGCACAAGTTCACGTGCACAGTCACTTATGTTTGTGTGTAATATATACACACAGATATAGTCAACATAAGTGACTATATATCTGTGTGTGAGAGAGTGTTTCCGGGGTTATTCTAATAAAGGGAGGGAAGTTGTGGGCCCCAGGCCCTGGTCAGCCCTTTGCTCATTATCATTATTAATATTTGAAGAGTAGCCTGTGCAGGGCGGACACATGACCTCCTCTTTCAGCAGTCGGCTCCTCATGAAATGTGACAGGGCACATCCTCGCTTCGCCTCTGCTGTGTATCAAAATATGAGGGCCGAGGATTGAGATGTCTCCACGGAGGGGAAATGAAGGGCGATTGGATTTCACTTTGACAAATGCAGCCATGATCTCAAACAGCACCGCCCCGGTGCCGATGTTTGAATCCTGATCAAATGACGGTGCTGAGGAGCATTCCGACTGAAGACAAAGAGATATTTTTACCCATGCATATTTGACAAGTTGACTCTAGGCCATCAGATGTAGAGAGCCTCGTGAAAGCTCCTACAGAGCGCCCCTTATATTAGCTGACTGGCACCGGTCATTTCATATAAGCATCACGATCATTGACTACTCTTGCTGCTAGTAACACCCAATTACACAGGGCTTCAGTGCCGCCATTATGAATTGACACTTTTCATTATTGCTGCACTAAATTACTTCTGCCCACACAGTCTGCTGTCAAAGCTTACCTGGATAAGTCCCTACCTTCCTTTTAACGTGACTTAGAATAGGCAATCAAATTGTCCCGTAAGCTCCTTATGCCTCTACAAACACCGTCTACCTGTTCGGGTTTTTGGTCCACCACTTTGGTTGAAGCTGAAATGGTTAAATTATTTCTATTACAGTTAAAGATATCCATTGAACAAAATGCAAAATGCATGACATTTCCATCAGCGCGGGCTGCACACTGGAAGGTTTAATGGTAACTATTTCCGTCAAAAGACATTTTGAGTTAATGCGATCCGTGGTGGAAGTAGGATACCTTGATACCTCAAACGGAATTTCATAAAATTTGTTGGAAATGTGGGCCCTGGGGAGAGAACAGGCCCGTTTCTGAAGCTCATTTGGGAGATGGTATGCATCCAAGATTTGCACTCCTTTGTGAATCCTACTATGGCGAAGTCATAGTCCCTCAGTCAAAGAGCTTTGACGATCTGAGGAACGCCATTGTCTTGCCTAGCCGGTCATGGGCAGAGAACGGTTGGGTTTTCATAGTAGTATTGTGAGTTTGCTCAGCAGAGGTACAGGTGTGCTGTGAGTATCTATATGTTGAACTAAACACACACCTGAACATCACAATATTTGTGTTTTCATTATGCAAACTTGCTAACATTAGCATTTAGCTAAAAGCAGGACTGTGCTTCACAGAGCTACTAGCATAGCCTCAGTCTTACCTTTGTTTTCCCCTTACTCTTTGTTGTTATTAGACACACAGTCTGCCTCTGAGTGTTGGTAACATTATAAAGTGCAAATGTTTATTATGAATTTGAGAAAGCCATCATTAAAATACAACCTTTCTGTATGTTAGAAAGAGATCATATTTTGAGACACTAGATTTATGAACAGTTAAGAAGAAGACCATTTTTTCCCCCCCATTATTTCCACATTTGATTATTCCAAAGCCATCCATCAGTCTAGCATTATTATTACTGCATTTCTTTCCCCCCCTATTTCCATTGCTAATCTCAATGCATCCAGGGAGGCCAGTGAGGAGAGGCGAATCGACTCTGTTAACAATATTCATAGACTAGGCGAGAACGACAGTCAGTCGGAGATAGAGGTAGACATTGAGAAAGAGAGAGAGAGACTCATTGTTTGTACTATTAATTGCTGGAAACAAAAGCAGGGGTTCTTCAAACAAGCGCTGACTCCTGTCTGATTTTGCATATTCATGAGAGAAAACTTTTTCCTGTTTTTTTATTTATTTATTTATCTCTGTTGTTTGCAGGGGGTGCGGTGGGTTTGGAAGGGTTATTTGTTTCTTGTGATATTCTGGGAGTTATTCCTGAAGCCCAGCAACCCAAATATCCCAACAGGGACTGATAAGAATCCAAATAGACACACACACACACACAAGCGCACACACTCAAGTACAACCACATACAAACACACAGACGCATATTTCGCTTCAAGGATCTGCAAAAATTCCACGAATACCGCACAACTCTCCTGAGAACAGCGCTATGTAGGGTGCACCTACAGTACACACGTAAACAAATCAGCCATAACAGTATAACCACATACAGGGGTAAGTAAATAACACTGATTATCTTCTAATGACACCTGACAGTGGGTGGGATAAAATACACAGTAAGTGAACGTTTAGCACTGAAGTTGATGTGTTCGAAGCTGGAAAAATTAACAAGTGTAAGGATCTGGGAGGTATTGGCAAAGACCAACTTGAGATGTGTAGAGGACTGGGTCAGAACTGCAGGTTTAGTGGGGGGCTCCTGGTCTGAAAGTGGTCTAAGGAAGGACAACAATCGAGCGGGCGACAGGGTCATGGTCCTCAAGGCTCATTGATGCTTAAGGGTCTGATCCCAGAGAAGAGGTGCTGTAGCAAGAATACCTGAAAAAATTAATTCTATGATGTCTGAGAACACAGAGCATCAAAGAAGTGTTTGAGTGGCACAAAGGGGGGGGGGGTACGCAAGTTTAGACAGGGGGTTTTAATGTTGTGGTTGATAAATGTACATAACTTCATTAATAGTAAGATTTTTGTGTATATGATGAAAGAAACGATGCTGATGTGTGGTCAACTACATGCAAGAAGCCACAAACACACACCACACACAAAAACACACACACACACACACATTTACAATATCATCATCTCTCCTGACTGCTGTGTATGTGTGTGTCTGTATGATTGTGTGGTTGTGTGTGTGTGTGTTTGAGCCTAAAATCTGGTTACATCTCACTGCAAGCAATGGCCATCATAGACAGACACTAAAACATACTGCAAGCCCTCACACACACAAACACACACACACACACACACACACACACACACACACACGCACGCACCAGCGGTACAAAAGGCAGGAAAGTAAGACAGCAAAGTAACAAAACGCAGCAGCAGCAGAAACAAGTGGGCAACAAAGCGAGAGCGTGTTATTAATGGAGCGTTGTCGAGAGAGGTGTTTATTTTCGACACGTGTGCTAGTTAACAGCAACAAACACTCGGTGTGTTGAAGCCTAAAAAAAAAAGAGGATGCTTTCTTTAGTAAATTGTATGTAGATACAATCGGAGGAAGTGGAAAATGAAATGCTGGATACAGAGAGCAGGCACCGCATACATCAATGGATGAGTACGAGCAGAGGTTAGAAGTAACTACAGATACTTCATTGAATGAAATATAATAATCTTTATACACTATACAATATTGCAATATAAGTTCTCTGCATTTTACACATCCCTGAGGAGCAGTTTGCTCTATTTGAGGTACCCGGGACCCCTAATCACCCAAAATCAGCGGTTCGATTCCAGACAGCTGCTACTCTCTACAAGTCGTAGGGTCCTTGAGCAAGACCCTGAAACCCAGATCTCTCCCTGGGTTCCTCAGAGGTTCTATCCACTGCTCCTCAGGGATTGGTTAAATGCAGAGATCATATTTCCCAATGTTTATAACTATGTAATAAAGCAATAAGAAAGAGTACACATTATTATTATATTACATAATTCTCTTCTTAAGTATATTTTTCTGTAATGAGTACATTTCTTGAGTATTAATTTTAACACAAATATCTTTGCACTCATTACAATTTCAACTCAGGTTTGTTTCTTTAGTAGGTTCATTTATTTTATATCATTGCATTGTTTCTTAACATTATCACTTATTTTCAACATGTTGTAGTAATAACATTGTAATAAGACACACAGGAACAGCGATTTTCTCAATTAAAAACAAATGTATTTCTAATTTAACGCATAAAGAACTTCCTGATCATGTGATATGATGTGTATTTGTATTATAAAATTAAAAGCCCTATTAAATAAAGATCACATTCTACGACCTTTCACCTAAAATTGAGATTAAGTAATTTTCGGACAGGGGGGTGGGATGAAATAAAGGCAAAAGTCCTTTATAGATCATAAAATCATGATAAAACAATACAAAAAAAACACGTTTTCTGACGTTGCATTTATGTGTTAATTAAATCACATACGAAATACAAGAGTAAAGTCTTCAGTGGTGTGTATAAATGACTAATACATCCGTTGAATGAAAGGCAGTGGCTAAGAGAAGGGTCTTCAGCCCTGATTTAAGATAACTAAGCCTTCAAACATGTATTAATTTGTTGATAATCACACAGAAGAAGCAGGGGGAAGTGACTTTTGGAGTTTTTTTGTTTTACTGTATATAATAGTCGATATAACAGGGTTTCGTACAATGGCCTACGCGTGGCCGCAATGAAAGAATAGGAGTTCAATTAAGTTCAAGTCCGACCCAAAAATGGCCCAAACCTGGTCTGAATTTTCCCACATGTGCAAGTCACAAGTATGTCTTATGACTTCAGCTTCCGGGCTCAATTAGGTCTGAAAATATTGGGGTGAGAATCAGGCGCGTTGAGTTGTTGCTGCAAGTCAAGCAAGATTAGATAAGTCATTGCTACTGGCAAAAAAAAGTCACATGTTATAGAAAATCCTCCCCTGTCCCTGCTTTTGAATCAGTTTCGGAGGTTTAGAGTTTCAGATCATAGCTGCGACCCGATGTTTCAGAAATCATGTGACTTGAGATCTGTGCGAATCTGTGGGTAAATCTCTGAGGGGCGGTTCTGTAAACTCATCTCTGGAGGAACAGCCTGCAACACAAATGCAAATGTACCTCTTGGAGACATGTTGTTCTCCAAACTTTTCCGCCATCATAGATGCAACACTTTAACAAGTCACCATATGCAAGTTTTCAAAACCTGAATAACGAAAATGACACATCAGCAGAGCAGTGACAACTTTGAAACTGTGACTATGCTTCATTATTTATCATTTATTTAAGTGTCAAACTTTTGACAGATGGCTCAGTTGGTAGAGCGGTCGTCAACGTATCCGAAAGTCGGTAGTTCGAGCCCTGGCCCTGAAGTCCTCATGTCATAGTGTCCCTGACCAAGATACTGAACCCAAAGTTGTGGTTACCTTTCCTGATGAGCAGGTGGAGTCTTGCATGGCAGCCTCTATCATCGCTGTGTGACTGGCTGAATGCTGGCTCTTATTGTAAAGTGCTTTGAGTGGATGAGCAGAATCTAAAAGCGCTATGTAAGTATAGACCATTTACCATTTTCAGATTTTAAACATTTTCCTGATTTCTATTACTGGTACTTCACAAATTTCTTATTCGTCTTTCGGCTGTTCTCTTATGGACCGGCGACCGCGGATCGTCCGTTTACATCAATAGGCCGACACCATGCTGGCTAACAATACCAGTGATGGTATTTGTTAATTCAAGCCTCGACCGATCCGGTTTGGAATCAGTTTTGCGCTCCATGAATTGATTTTGCATAGGTTTCAAGGTTGATGGCCTTCCTCCCTCAACCCTCCCCATTCATCCGGTCTCATCCGGCTACAAAAAAGCAATTGCTTCCTTGGGTCCATGAAAATGGCGGATCGAGGAACAGAAATAGCTTTTCTAGCTGCCATTCTGACCAGCGTGTTCTCGTTGCCATTGTGACACCGGGAGTCAATATGTGTGATTGTGTATAAGAGTTTTCTTATAATAAACCTTGTGTGCCGTAGCTTTAGGTAGTGTGTATGTTAAGGTCATTATAAAGTTTCTTCTATCTTTTATGTCAGTGGTCCCAAAACTTAAATATCTTTTATTTCAGTGGTTCCAAAACATTATTGGTACCAGTCTTTACCATGATTCCCTTACTTTAATATCTTAAAAAGGATGTAAAAGATTGAGTGTTGAGGATAATTTGGGAACAACTGAAAGGGTATGCTAAAGTTTGGGAACCACTGACATAGAGGATATACAAGTTACATTTTAATATAAACAACGATTTATACTGCAGCTGAATGTTGTAATCTGTTTACATAGCTCACGCTGGTTGACAAAGGTTGTTTTTTTTCAGCCGAAATCCTTCTCAAAGGTCAAAATCTGTGTTTGCCTCATTTAATCCCATGTCAGTTGTACATAGTAAAAGTTACAATATTACTGACACGGAAAATATATGATTTAAGGTTTTACTTAAGCTTATTTTGGGGCATGTAATTCAGGTGAGGCATAACTTAAAATAACAAATTAGCAGAACTGAACAGAGGCCGGAAAAGTCACCGTAATTTTCAAATTAACTTTCAAAATAAAACAGGAAATGAAAAACTCAGTAACTCAGAACACGAGACATTGAATGTGTGCATGCGAGAATCCATATGGTGGCGAACTGCTGTGGCATGTTTGCATTTGTGCCGCGACATATATTTGTGTTTATGTATGCGTGCAGCAGAATAAAGTTGGAGCCTTATCGTTGTTTATTCTTAGATTCACAAACTAAGACCTAAAGCTCCTGCCGTTCAAACAGGGAAACCCCCTGCGGCTGCGAGATCTAGCCTCCCCACCTGTCAATCTCCATTCTGCCCCACAGCCATACCCAGTCCATCTGGGGGTGGGGTTGATATTAGCGGCGTTGCCTTTTCTCTTTCCACCCTTAAGTTGTTTATTTTCATTTTAAGCTGACATTTTAATACGCCGCTGCGCAGGTTGTCTGATCTATTGCCAAAAAAAAAAAAAAGCATAAAAATATCTCTCCCCTCACAGAGTTGTTGATCCCATGCAAAAAGGCCGAATCGGAGGTTTGACGAAACAGAAGAGAGTAATAATCGCTCGCATCTGTGTGGCAGTGTGTGTGTTTGCAGTCGCGCTGTGAGTGTGTTTTTGATGGAGGGGACGGGGGGTTTATGCCTGTACACACAAATATCTTCCTTTCAAGGTCATTCTGATTACGAAGCTACAGTATCATACTAACGTGTTGGTGCCAGTTCTTCTTCTTTCTTTTTTTTGACTAATGTGGCTTTTTGAAGGCCAGCACCAACACTCAAGGGTTGGAACTGATATCCAGTCCCGTTACAGTTATGCTCCACATCTTGAGACAATTGAAAATCAGACTAGTCAGTATTTCCTTATTCCACCGGATAGAAAAGCCTTCAAAAAAAATTAGAGCAATCATTGGAAGCCACATTAGAGACTCAGTGTATCCAAAGTAAAGAAAAAAACAACAACAACAACATCTCGAGAGGCCATCAAGACCTTCAAACGGTTTGGGTTTCGTGTTTCCACACTTTGTAATATCTTAGATTTCCAGCTCCACCCCAATAATAAATATGACTGGAATCAGTTTGTGAGGAGAAATACTTCTTGAGAGAACTAATGGCAAAGATCATACTGAAGAGACAATTTGTGTTCTGTCTACTGCCAAACACAATAAAAGTTATCTCAAGGCATTTTCCAGAAACAGCAGGTCTAGACTGCAGTCATGACCCAACAATTCCTCCATGAGGAAGCACTTAGTGACAGTGGCTACAAAAAAACTGCACGGCAACTGCAACTGCAATAATCAAACACCAGAGGTCATCGCTTAGCAAATGTGCACTGCAGGATGTCTATCTGGACATCAAAGCCTTTTGAAAAAAATGTTTAAATAAATGAAGCTCCAGCGAAAGTTCACTTATGAAGAATATTGTTTTGTGCATCAAACCATTGTGGATTTTCACAGGACACAACTGCATGCTCAGTATTCATTTCCTGCCATCCTGGTCTAGTTCTTTCATGCCGCTATTTGCAAGCACTTTCCACTGGGCCGCCCTCACATAATCTGTGCAGATTCACCAAATTCATCATTTGTCAGTTTAAGCAGAGTAATCAGCCACCACCACCACTGTCTGGAAACCATAGCTGGACTAATCTCACCTATGCTGAGGTCAGAAAATTGATCACAATCTCCCTAGAGAGTCAAAAGGTGGGTTTACATGGACAGCCGAATTCCGAGTGGATTCGGAAAAGATGTCCAATGGGAAAGAAAATGCGTGTAAACGCCCCTTTCCGAATGGAAGGATCCTTTCCGAATTAGATTTCATTCCTTTGCAAGGATGTAGTCTAATCCTTTCGGAAAGCATTTCCGATTGCCAACGCTGTTTCGGAAAGCTTTCTGTTTGAGTTGTATCTGCGCATGCCCAGTGTCGTGACGTAATGCTCCCATCGTTTTTTCAACGATGCATTTTAAATATGGTGACTTCAAAACAGTACCGGTCTGCATCGGAGAGGGATTTAGTCATGCAACTTTGAAATAGTTTAACATATTTGGACAGTTAGACGGGTGAAAATTCACTTCCACGCCTGCCCCCTTTGTCGTATTCTTCTTCTGGGCGTTTGTTGGCGGTTGGCACCCGACTGCGCATGCCTGAAAGCATTTCCAGTTAGATGAGTCAGAAATTTAAACTGGGTCGGAAAAGATCACAAGTCATGTAAACGGGCGATCGACATTGCAATTCGGAAAGGTTTCATTTGGAAAGGTGAAAAGTGTCCCATGTAAACCCACCGAAAGTCCCAAATACTGTCTGACACACAAATTATCTCGTATCATAAACTTTGACCTTAACATAATTGACTAATCTCTCCTGACCAAACATTTCACATAAAAAACATTTTATACAGACGTGATACCGTCAGCTCCGCCTGAATCATTTAACAAAAGGATCTCAGGTCTGCCGGTCCGCTATCATAATCACGTAGGTCCTTTACGACCATGTATTCTATGCATAGTGTATGAATTTCAACAATGTAATATCCCAAATCCAAAACCCCCTCTGGGCACATCTGGAACATTTGATCATGGATGTTACGTCACTTATCTTATAAAATATCGTACAGCTGTTTTGCTCGACTAAAAGTGAATGATAAATATAATTATTAAATTATTGTATGTAACCAGGGCACACTGTCTAAATGAAGGTTAATAATAATAACATTAATAATAAAAACAATAATAATAATAATAATAATAATAATAATAATAATAATAATAATAATAATATTAATAATAATAATAAAAGAGCAAAAAAATTAACATGTAGGTGCAGAGTTTTTTTTTAATTTTTTTTTTTACTTTTTCAACATTTGTCTTCTTTGTGGTGAAAATAGACATTTGTCACTGAATTACAGCTTCACTGTCCCCAAAGAATTCTAGTGGAGCTGCATCAGTTCGCTCAATCCGTAAGCTCTCCAAACATATAAAAAAACACACATGGAATAAACAGGGATAATGAACGGAGTCACCCATCCAGACTCATCTTTAACATTAAGCATAAATGACTGTTAAGTCTCCATTCGGTCACTTAAGCCTCTCTGTCTCTCATCAAAGGCTGGCTAATATGTTCCCTGAGGGCGAAAACTGGGCCCCATCATCACCATCATTTTTCATCTTTTTCTTCTTCATTTATTTCCTTTCCACATATTATTTGTTTCCCCCCGCTCTGAAAGTCAAAGTAACATCCTCCTCTTTTTCCAAATCCTCTTCTTTTTATACCGCTCTCCTATATCTCAGTCTTTTTCATTCCCCTCACCCCCACCCCTTTTCGTCTCTCCACATTTTACATGGTGTTCAGCGGGGGAGCCACGAGGCAAGGAAATAATTCAAAGTCTTTGCATATTGCAGACGCTCTGGTCAGCGGCGGAGCCCCGATGCACTGACGCATTAGTTTATCTGGACTGACCCGGCAAACAGCCTATGCCATGACAAATAGCCTGGATGCACGCACACACACACACAGACACACAGACACATACAGCCACACACACACAGACGACAGGCATATGCAGAACACACACTCTGCTGTCTCTGGGCCGGGAACCATGCGTGCCTGCGGAGCAGACTGCTTTAAAGAAATCTTCACCCGAAAAGGAGCGAAAAAAAAGAAAAAAAAATGAAAGCAGCAAGGGAGAGAGAGAGTAAAAATAAAGATTAAAAAGAACACACACAAAAAAAACGGGAGAGATGTACTGGAGCATCCCTTTAGGTAACAGAGTGATTTTCTGCATTGTTTAATTTTTAATCACTGTGCCTTCCCCAACATTCCTCAGCTCTTTTTTTTTTTTTTTTTTTTTGCATATTCTACATAGAAATATATAATTAATGTCTGAGAAGCAGATAAAAGAAAAGAAGTACAATTCTCACAAGAGCGGCTGAGAATCATTTGTTGTTCTCAAGAACAAATTAATGCCAACGATAAAAAAGAAAAAAGTGGAGTTGCTGAGGCCATGGTTTTTTCACCCACCCTTTTTTTGTACAACTTTTGCACATCACATGCTCCTTTGTTCCACGGGCAAAGCTTTGTTGGTCATTTTGGTGTGTTTCTGGAACAAACTGCACCTTGAGGCAGTCAAGCTGCAGACTGGCAGCTACTGTAAGCACCACTGGGACGGCAGGAGACAGGAGGAGCGAGCTGAGCTTGGCGCTGGTGTAAGAACTGGTGATGTGCGGGATGCCAGAGGCAGCGTGATGATAGCGGCGTATAGCTTCAGATATTATCATTACCCTCCCCGCCATGACCCTGGGCTGTATTTGTTTCGATGCTTGATTTGACAGATTTCACTATAGCCTCCATCTTTTGCGTAAAGTGTGTGCAAGTAATGAGCAAAGGAAGTGCCTCCTAATTGTCCCAGTTTGAAAGGATCTCTTTTCTGCCACTTCTAAAATATTGCGCCAGCATTAAGTTCAGCAATTACTGCTGTGAAAAGCTTCTGAATGTACAATAGTTTACACCTGTCCAACTATTGGTGCTGACGAGCTGTAGTTTTAGAATGTGCCGGACCCATGCAGTGTAATGGTAATTTCTCACATGGCACGATTATATAAAGAGTCAGTGCAGAACCTTGAGTAGCTCAGACCGGGAGAAAGAGTCACATTAAACTGTGTTGTGCCATTTGCGTTTTGAATTTTCGTTTTTAGTTGAAAATGTTCGACATGTGTCGGAAATTTGCATGACATATAACAGTATGAGCGTCGTGACCTCACAAGAGTCTCATGTTCGGATGTCAGTGGGGCGGTGTGACGGACCGTGATCCAGCCAGAGAGGTTCAACAATTTCAGCTGTCACCCGCTGCTCACGGAACACGTGTGACCTGATCGTCAGATGGCTCTTTATAGCGACTTCAAACCTGTATGTTGAAGAGAAATTCTACCAATAAACGCTGGAGAAACTTTGGTATGGTCAGTTGATTTTGGGACTGACCCGAAAAACAGACATTCTGGAAAAACATTAAAGGAGGAATTGAAAAAAAATGTTGGTAATGGAGTGATTCAGTATATATTCAAACATGTTTACATGAAGGAGTGCACGACACTTTGTGAAACACCCTATTTTTGAAAGTAGATGGGCATCAGTTACTGATTACTTCATTTAGAAAACTTCTTTTTATTATTTTGATGTATATAGGTTCAATTACCTACTTCATTAATTAATTTCAATTACTTGTTGTTTTATTTGAGTGGATACATGTGTGAGGTGTTAGGTGCATGCGTTTGTGTGTATTTGCATGGAAGGTGTATACATGGGTAGCGTTGTGTGTTCTAGTGGGCTATGGGGAAATCTTGATCATATGTACATATTTGATGGTTGAAACTGACTCTCAAGGCGATCTTCTTTTAGACTGTTAAGTGCCTGTTTGTTGTTAAATGGCAATAAAGTTTTAAAAAAAAGAGAATGTAAATAATTCAAGTGGCTGATTGTATCGGAGCGAACTGGAGCCGCGTGGCACTCAGGAAATGCTATTTGAAATTCAAGAAGTTCTGAATCAGCAGTACATAGATGGACGTGTAGGAGAGGAAACTGTGATAATCTTCAACACTGACTGAGATGAATGAGGCAATATAACTTGAAAAATCAGACGAGTTAGCCGCTGTTAGTTAACAGGCAGGTGGCAGAGGAACAAAGTTAGCTTGGAGCTAAACAAAAAGGATTTCAGAGGGAATTTATCAGAACAAACCATGAGGTATCCAGGGAAAAGTATCCCTAAAAAAAATCTACTCTTAAGTGAGGCGAGATATTTTTAACTATCAAACGTTGACTATAGAGATTTTTAGATAATCTCTGTAGCCAATGAGAATATTGGCCGCTTATGTCCCATCACCACGTCACAGGACGTTTCAGATCCACTCATCATGTTGACAAGGCTGTCAGCTCTAAAAGGATTTCAGAGACGGGGATGATTGCAATGGATGAGACGGCACTTTGATTTGATTGATCACCACCTGGGACAAACTGGACAAGGATATGAAAGTCTTTCAAACTTTGTGAGAAGTGGAGTGAAGATGACCTCATCACTGTCCGCACCATTCATCAATGTAAGATGAATGATATTAATATTTAGGCAATATCCTATCTGAATTCTGATTCCACCTACCGTCATTGGACATTCGACTAATGCTCCATTCTGGGTAATAACGAGTCAAACACGATCAGCCATAACATTGTAACCACTGACAGGTGACGGGAATAGCATTGATTATCTCGTAGCGGTGGCTCCTGTCAGTGGGTGGGATACATTAGACGGCAAGTGAATATTTTTCTCCTCAATTTTGATGTGTTGAAAGCAGGAAAAGTTAGTCAATTTATGGATATGAGGGATTTTGACAGTTGCCAAATTGAGTTGGTTGGATAATATCTCGTCCGAAAACTGTTAGTCTGGTTTGGTGTTCCTGGTCTGCGTTGGTTAGTAAAAAACCGAAGTGGGTCAAGGAAGGAGAACTTAAGTGCTACCATAGCACAAATAGCTGAATAGGTAAATGTCGGTTCTGTAAGGTACTGCTGCTGTGGGTAGCATAGTTATATCACATCAAGGGGTTTCTGGGTCCAAATTCATTTCTGGGCCTGGGGCTTTTCCTGTGTGGAGTTTACATGTTCTCCACTTGATTGCACGGGTTCCCTCCAGGTTCTCCGGTTTCCTACCACAGTGCAAAAACATGCAATATAGATGAATCGGTGACCCTAAATTGTCGCTAATTTATCTGAATGAGAGTGAGGAGGGTTGTTTGTGTCTGTGTGTTGACACTGTGATGAACTGGCAACTTAAGCCCTGATGTAAGCTGGGATTGATCCTGCAACTGTGAACGGGATAAGCAGGTACAGATAACAAATAGATGGACGGATGATCCTTATAAAAAGGTGTCGGAACACACAGAGCGTTACAGACCCATTCTTGCAGCTTATGGGGGAACCTACCCAATATGTTGCAAGTGGTTTTAATGTTATGGCTGATTTGTGTATTTAACATATAAATTCAAAACTTAAAAAATTCGTTGCCATAATCAGCAAAAAGTTATATTTTAAATAATGTCAAATATATAATAGTATAGTAGTAAGGCGCCGGCTGTTGTGGACTTTATGCGAGGAAGAGCAGGGGGAGAAGCGAGACGCTGCTCAGATGCTGTGGCCCGGGAAGCTCCGGCTGACAAGGACCGGGACAGATCTGAAGCTTCTGGAGGAATGATGAAGAAGAAGAATCTGATCTGGAGCCGTTTAGGAGGCAAAAGGAGAGATTTCAATTTTTTAAACTTTAGGGATTAAAGGGTGGATTTATTTTCACTCTAATTAACTCAGCTTCCTGTAAGGAGGTTCTGTTCCTCCTTGTTGACTGCTGACTGGTGGAGAAAGAGATTAGACTGGAGGGAAATAACCTCTCTGGTGGAGGATGAGTTCAGCCAGAGTCTGAACGGAATGCTAACATTGTCACGCAACAACTCAGCCGCTTACCAGCCTCCATTAATCAACTCATCATTTGAAGAGATTATTTTCAGGAGCAGGATGTGGACTTGGAGGTTTCACCAGTAGCAGACTGTGCCGAAATTGAAAGAAATTCCTGAAGAAATTAAGACAATTATCGAACTACATCAGTCTGGGAAGGTACACAGAGTGATTCCTGTGGTTTTGGGTCTCCACAGATCCACAGAGACACATCATCTACACTTGCAGAAGACTTGAAACAATGGTGAACCTTCACTTGCCTGCAGCGAGATCCAAAGCAGAAGAGAATGTCAACATATGACTGGCTCGAAAAAGAATAAAGACTTTTCGGAGTGCCCTAGTAAAAGTCCAAACCTGAACCTCCCTGAGGTGCTGTGGTGGGACCCGAAGAGAGAAGTTCCTGCCCCCAAACTCTCTAATGTTGCTGCAGTAAAGCAGTTTTGCAACAAAGATTGGGCCCATATTCCACCGCAGCAATCTCAGGGACTGATCTCCAGTTATTGGAAGTGTTTGGTTGCAGTTTTTCTACTAAAGGTGGAACAATTAGATATTAAGTTGAGGTGGCGGATCCTTTTTCGCTCTGGGGATTTAAGTGCTGACTAATAGTTTTTCCCTCATTAGATAAAGTTATCATTTGTGCACAGCGCTGTAAAATATATTCTTTTTCTGACATTGGCAGCTGAAAACCCACCCTTCCCTTCAGCTTCAGCTTCCTCCCTCTCGCTCTTTGAACTGTTGGAGCAGCGCAGCTCAGGGTGTTAGCGGGGAATTTGTCCAGCTTTGACAGGGCCGAGTCGTTTTTCCTCAATGCTCTTTGAAGATCGGCCTCTTATCGACACCAGGGCTAAGCGCCAGCTCTCTGAGCTCCTGTTCCGGCACCGCTGGGAACGCGGCGAGGCTAGCCTGCATCTCGATTTGGTCTTACACACACAAACACACCTGCACCGTTGAAGACGCTCACATTTAACCTGTAATGAAGTACACATCCACATACATGTGTACGCGAAATGAATGGGAGGCGTGCCAATAAACACGTATGTAAGGAAGGCGTTCGCAAATCACATACACAGGAAGACATTTACAAGAAAGATGTAGTGACATTTGGATCAGGAACCAGATAATGGGGATGATGGAGATTTTGGTACAAGCATATGCACACACAAACTCACGCACACACACACACACACACAATAACCTTTTCCCTTGGCATACAAGGGAGGAAAACATAGAAATTCTTGCAGGAAGGAGATCAATGGGTTTTTTTTTGGCCTCATGGTGTGAAAAAGGTGAGGGGAAAAGAGGAATCTAACAGTGGGATCATCATCTCTCATGGAGAATGGACCACTGCTTCAACCCAGATTCAGCAGAAAAAAGAAAAGAAAAAAAAAACGATGCCTGATATGGCTAAGAACCTCAACCAGCCGATTCCTCTTTCAACCAATCAAAAGTTATAGTTCAGTTGGTTCTCTTATCAGTTTATGGTTGCATTATCCCTTTAATGTCCTGCTAGACTGTTTGGATCAGCTCATGTGACTGAACCTTCACATTATGACCAGAGTCAGCATGTATATGCTGAAGAGTAAGGGAGGGGCCGTGTTGGGAGCCCTGAGGGACACCAGAGTTCAAATGAAGCCACCGAGGAGGAAGCATTAACCTGCGGACTGCTACTAGCTGTTATTATTCCTCATGAGGTCAAAATGTTACAACCCCATCCTGCCTTCTGACCTTTCATTCATATAAGTGTAACATTCACATCTGTTATTACCTCCACTGCCAATTTCGTGTCCATTAATCTCCCTTTTAACCGTTTAATGTTCTCGTCAAGAAAAGAAACATCGAATTTTTTCATTAGAAGTTTACTAAATTAATATCTTAAATACACAATTTACCATAAAATGACAAAGAGTTTGGCCATGATGAAATTTTCTTTTTCACAGAAAATTTCCACTTATAATTAGTTTAGCTTAACATTTTTGTAAAGTTTTCAGGAAAATATTATCTGACCCATATTAAACTTTTTTGGTTGTGTCCAATTATATAATTCTGTCTTGTAGGCCCTAACGTGTTTTACTAGGCCATAAACATTTTTTTTCACTTTTTCATGTTACTGCCTCCTCCTTGGTGGCCCTTTTGACCTCTGGTGTCCCCCAAGGCTCCATCATTGACCCCTTACTCTTTAGCATATACATGCTGCCACTGGGTCATATTTATAAACAGGTTCAGTCACATTTTCAACAAGATATAGAGATATAAAATCTGCTCAACCAAACATTTCAGCAGTATATAAAAGGGTTTCCACTCACAGACACATCTGACCAAGTAAATCCTCCCCCTTAACCTCACGGCCACTCACATGAACCCACAGGATATGGTGTGCCATGACACAAGAAAAAGCATGTTTGCAGGTTTGCGTGACGCAAATGACTGAAAGTGACGCTTGTGTGAGTAAAGCGGCACAAATAGAGCAAGGCATTTATTGAAAACGCAACATTTCTGAGATAACATGTAGATTTCTCATTTGTCAGATGGGTATGTGTGCTGTAGCGAAAACAATCCCGCAAACAAATTATGCAAGCAGTTATTTCTATACCAGGATAACGTCACCAAAGAATATCTGTTCATTGTCTTCATTCTACCTTTTACACAGAATTACAAGTTAGCTGTGAGTCACAAATCTGACACTTGTACGATATAAAATACGTCCAGTAAAGAACTCCAATCAACGCTGCTTTTCGGGGTCAAATGATCTCAATCCCAACTTTCTTCTGAGGTCACATATTTGCCAAAAAAAAAAAAATCTTACTCAAATAGTAAATCCTTTAAAGCCGCCTTACATCGAACAAGTTATGTCTTATCTTTTTTCGTGGCCCAAAAGAGACACGGACCACGTCACAATGAGCAAGTCGGCCTTGGCTGTAAAATGCTAATAATGGAAGAGCTTAGGCTATCATCTCGAAGAAGATTAGAGTCGAAGGCTAAAGCCTGGAGAAAGGCCGGTAACATTTGATAAAGACAGAGTGGAGAAAGGCAAGGTAACTTAAAGAGGAGGAGGTAAGAGAGGGATATCTGAGGATTTCAGGGAATGATAAAAAGCCAGAGACTGTAGAAGAAGAAAGACTAAACTAGCTTTATCGTCGTGGAGGAATTTAAAGAGGATGAGGTTCAGAAGCTCTCAAGCCATTGTCCATCATCAGAGGAGCGCAGGAATTATTTTGACTGCTGTTGACAGACGACTTCAAAAAAAAAATGTTTTAATAGCAGTATTCATTTTTGGTAGATAGAAGCTCTAAAATGAATTTTGTCCTCTATTAATCAGCTCCCATGCATGAGATGCCGGTGCGGTCGGAGCTAAATCTGGTTATCAGTGGACAGAAAGCAAAAAATGAGAGAATGTTAAAAAAAAAGATTTAAAAAAATGTCCACGGGTTTCAGAGGCCGGCTGTCTCTCCCTCTCACTTCCTCTCCTAGCGTCTCTCTCCCTCTCTGGTTCCACCACTGACCCCACTCATTAAAGCTGATTAAAACTTTTCCACAGAGCGCTGTCTGCCCTCAGAAGACGATAACCTCTACAAGGCTGCTACATAAAAGAATAATAGCCGACTACAAAAGAGGGCTGGACAAAGAAAAAACGAAAAAAAAAAAACCTTTTGCCCGGGCCCAGCAAGGCCCCAATTGGAACATTTTAGTAAAATTAATGAAATTTTAGATCAAATGAATTATAAATTAAGGAGAGGGGAGAGGAAAAAAAAAAGAAAAGATGAATAAGTCATAAGAAAATGTACTCTTGCTATCAAACTCTAGGAACATGTTATCCTCCACCAGGCTTGAAGAAACAGGGTCAGGTTCAAACCATGTGGATTGGGAGGAAAACAAAGGGTCCCGCTCGCGTTGCTTTGAAGATAATTGTTGCAACTGTACTTGAAAGGGGACTCTGGCCCTGGCCTCTACTGAGACTCTGTCGCTGTTTTTGTTTTGTTGTTCGCCGTTGTTGTTTTTTTTTTTTTGGTGCGCTGGCAGCGGGGATTTGTGACATGTGGGAATGCTCCTTTTTAACTGAAATCACATCAAATGCAAGCGCGGAGCCAATGTGTGGCATTTCTTCTATCTAATTAATAAAATCCTTTTTAATGTGGCATTAAAAATAAAAAAGGGGGGCAGAATGGTGGAGGGTGCAGAAATTGGTCCGTGCAAAGTTTGGAGCCGCGGAAAAAAGTTTTATTATGTGTGAGGCGGCGGTTGTTTGCGCGGCATGACATTATCGCAGGCCCCTGACTTTCGTGTTCAGATTCTGGCGAATGTGAACAAAAAAATCCCAAAAGTGAGAAGTCGGACTGTGCAGGGACTTCTGCACTGTAAAAAAACTGTGAAATGTACAACAGCAAAAGACCATTATGTTGAAAACAATATATCACCATGGTATACATGTTGAATTAGTTGGCCCTGTAACGAACTGGCGATTCGCCTCTCTCAGCTGGGATAGGCTCCACCCCCCCGCGACCATGAACAGGATAAGCGGTTGATAATGAGGGAATGAATATATGTTGAATTATCTTCAATAAATAAACACTAAACAACTTTGTTGAGTATGGTCAGAATGTGAAGAAAACACAGACTCTTATTTTGAAAATATAAACCTAAAAATAACGTGTGTAAATAGCAAGTCATTGCCGCAAAAGTATCAATATTCTGTCTAAATAACAGTGTAAAAACTTTAATAACCAACTTGAACAATTTAGCTAAGATATTAAAAAATCATATTATAATTTTGGTATATGTTTGTGAAATATTGTTAATCTCTGTATTAAAAATAGTGGGAATTTATTGTAATTCATGTCATTTATGTTATTTACTTTGTCAAGGAGGTTCTGTTTTAACCTTGATTTATCTGTTTGTTGGTTTTTTTCTCCATTTGTTCGCACATTTATGGGAAACCTAATGGACGGAAGTTTTTCCAAGTATATTATAACGTAATGTTATGTAATATTCTAAACTGGCAAAAGAACTTGGCCAAATCAGCTGGTTAAAAAAGACACAATCCCAAGTGGAATATGACGCAGAGGTGAGATGCAGGGAAACGACTACAATTTCTTTTTTTGAAGAAAATGGGGGTGAGGGGTCAATCCTGCCAACAGGCAATCAAGTTCTTGTCAAATGCAACAGAAAGTTGCAGCATTGGGCTTTTGATTGAAGAAAAAGCAAGATGTAGACAGGCGGGGTATGGAACTGACGGGGAGGTGTTCTTGCGTTGGCACGTATCACCACTGAGCCCTCTGGTGATGTCGTGGGCCTATCAGTTAAACGTCAATGCAGGAGGGTGACGAACCTGATGACCCCAATGATGTACCTACCCACCCTTTCACCACTCCATCAGAAAACAGAAGTATTAACTTTCCACGGGGTTTGAAGCATGAAGTTCTATTAGCGTTACCATTGGCGAAATCACATCATGACCTCACAACGGGAAGTCATGGTAACGTTTTTCTTAAAAGTTGCGAGATTGGGCAATTTTGGGGGATTTTTGCAATAACTCATAAATGAACCCTTATAGTCTGATATTCACGCAGGCGTTATCAAATCACTTGTCGGATTAATGGTGACGCAACATTTAAATATAAAAGTAGTGTCTGAGCAGAGACGCTGAAGTGAAAGGGACAAGAGAATGTGGAGAGATGAGCAGTTCCTGTGAATGTGAGAGACACAGAGAGTTTGTTGGAGTATTTGGTATATTTGGAGGATGAGAATAACTCATCCTCAATTAATATAGGATTCTGCGTAAATTTCCCTAAATCAAGCGATCTCACTTACTCTGATCACAACAACTGATGACATTTTACATTTTACAGTTTTTTTTTACGATAATTCTTACGGTGAATCCGAAGTTAGGTGCTGTTTCATACAACAGCACACTCTGCCTATCTCTGACACACACTAAAACGTTGTACGCCACACACTGGCACAGCTGAAGGGTGTTAAATGCATCATTAACACTGAGGTGGACACACTTGACCTTTTTCTAGCTGGGGTCAGAGGTCACGGGCTTGAGGAAACAAACCACTCTGGGATCAAAGGGCGGTCATCCCTGGTCAACCTTGCAGAGTCCATTTAGTTTTACAAGCTCTATACACACAAGCTTTACGTGTGTCTGTGTGTGTGTGAGTGTGTGTGTGTGTGTGTGTGTATAGCCTGAATCTTCAGTCGCTCTTCAAACTCTCTGTGACCTTAAATCTTCTACGTTTTCCCTTCGTTTAAACTGTCTCCACTTCGGGAGAAAATTCCATCATTCTTAATTATAGTGAATAATAATAAAGAATTATAGTTAAATATTAATGTTAGAGAATAATATTGCCTATTGAAGTTTTTGGCTCCTCTCTCTCACACGGTTACCCACACTTTATTGTTCTCACCGGATCGCTGTGCTGTGGCTGTCGAGTGTCCAAGACAAAATTCAAAGAGCTTATTCTATTTGACCATGTACAGAGAGCGGTGAGGGCGATGCTTCAAATTCTCATTAACACCAGCAAAAGCCCCGCATTCAGCAACTGACTCACTTCACAGCCTTGATGCAACTATCAGAAATCCCATTGTTATTGTAGTGGAGACTCAGGATCACTGGAGCTCTTCGCTAACATCTGGATTAACATCTTTCATCAGCTTTCCTGTGTTTGTCTGTGATGGGATTGATACACACAGTAATGAGCTCAATGGGCACAACGACAACAGAAGTTCCAATTGTCTTTATTTGCAGAAAGGTGCATATTTTGGAACTCTGACAAAAGACTGTTACCACGCCTCAGATTGTGTACTTCCATACTCGACCTACTACAGTTGGAGTGTATATGTACTCCGACACCAACGTATAGTATACTACGCTCAGATGGCGGTAGTACGGTGTTACTACCAGCTGCAGGAGACTTTTTTTTTCATAACTAGGCTTACGCTACAGTCCACAACAGCAAGTATATAACCCATAAATGCTGGTAATCTCCTGTGTCGTACATGCAATCGTACTGCTTGAATTCCACAAGTTAATGAAGTTATTTCTGAAAAGCAGAGTTTTTAGAAGAAAAAAAAGAAGCTCACTCTAGTCAGGACGATACATATCCTGGATTTGATTCATTTGTACTAGATGTAGGAGGTTATCTCTGAAAAACAGTGTTTTTCTTAAAAAGCTCCATCTTGTGAAAAGAATATGAACAATTACGGCAAAATATGACAAATTCAAGTTAGATCTCCTCGGCTAGTTTCATATACACCAAATTTGCATTAAAACAGGCCGACGGTTGAGAAATTTTTGCCCGAAAACGTTTGGAGATAGTAGCAGTGAAATAATTATATAACCAATTGTTCACAAAATCAATCCAGTTCTTCCTCCCCCTAATGTCTAAGGAGCCATGGAATTTGAATATGATCCATGAAACAGTTTGGGACTAACTTAGTTGATGTGTTGTAAGCAGGAACCTGGGCAATGAGCATAAGGATTGGAATGACTGAATAGCACAAATGCTGAAATTGTTATTATTAGTTCTGATAAAAAGGTGTAAACCCCTTTTTTGGGGGAACTACACAGGTGGTTTTAATGATATGGCTGAAGAAATACATGCAACTACAGCTGAGGCGGTTGAACATTCTTCTGCTTATCAGAACGTTGTGTTCCTGTCTCCAGTTGTGACATTCTATGCGACAGACACTTAACCCCAAATTGCTCTTGATGGCTGTTCCACTCCTAAATAAAAAAATGGCGTAAACGATTCGCGCGAGTTGTGATCCGGTAGCATCTAGCCTCTGCCAACACTCTATGAATGTGTGTAAATGGGTGACCGCTGACTCCAGTTTTAAAGCACTCTGAATGGTCTAGTAACGCTCTATATAACTATAATTTGTCCACTTAACATTTGCACTCCATGCTAGTACACCAATGGAAAAAAACCACATGTTTTTATGTGTTGTATTTTAAATGGATGAAATGATTAAAATTCATTTCATGAATAAAACCATAAGTAAATCTCTTCTTATATCAGTATTTGATTAATATAAAGTAGATGAAATCAGACAAAAAACGACGTTAATTCCAGACTTTTCATGCACTGCAACTCAGCCATCATCACAGTCGCAACCCTGTAACCGACTGTACCGAGAATTTATTTATAAATGTTGCATAGAACAAATGAAGGCAAAAGCCGCTCTCTAAACAAACATGTTGGCAATTGGACCTCCATGAATGTAACTGTACATTGGAGAAATTAAAGACTGCAACGACAATAGCAGACTGATTGAAGACAAGAAACAGTTTGGACTAGAGAAAGCACTCAGAGAGCGCAAACCTTTGCCAAGGCACAACAGTAATGTAATGTAATGGAAATCTTTATGCAGATTTCTTATATCTGAGTTATTGCTTGCCTCTAAATCTACCTACAAATCCAGCAAACTCTCTGAGTATCTCTCAAATACTCTGTAGTCGCTCGTCTCCTGCACCTTCCACTTCACCGTCTCTGCTAAGCTCATTGAAACTCCAGCTGAACCCCAAAAGAAACATCAAAGGAATCAAAGGAACAAAGCCAGCAAAAAACACATTGCGATGTCACTACTCCATATGGCTTATTATGATATTTAATTTAATTTCAGATGCTGTTAAATATGTCATGTCACCAAATGACATCACCTCTAGTATATAGTGAGAAATCTACCTTTTGGTACAATTGAATGGAAATCCGTCCTGTAAACAAACAGACTAACACACAGGAGTGAGAAAATAACCCATGGAACTATGCGGTTGTCACCGACAGCAAGTGTATATCCCCGAAAAGTCCTCAATCTCCTGCGTCGAACAAGCAATCCCCCTGATAATAATTTCTCATGTTAAATGTAAAATTATGTCCACAGTATTGTTTTCATAAAAAGTTCCCACTTGTGAGTAAAACATGATTTATACGAGGTAGATTTCGGCCTGAAAACTGTCAGAGCTAAAGCTCCTCCCCAGTATCAGAACTATACTATACTATACCAAAATCAACCCAGTTCTTCCTTACAGTAAGGTCTCTTTGGGTATCAACATTTGAAAATCCATGTCGATGGAAGAGAGAGTGAAAAACGATATTTACACGATAGATGTCCTCCAGTCAGTTCATGTGCACGGAATTTTTTGGGGGGATTTAATTACATCAAAATTGACTTTTGAAGCATGTTTTCATCCAGTGTTGCTTGGAAGCTGAAGCCTGAAACGCTGTGCTGTGCTTTTTCTCAGAGTTGTGCAGCTTTGGGTAGTACAGTGCCTGTGATGTATTGACGCATGGGATTAATACTATAAGAGCCGTATTGGCGCTGTGAATCTCTACATCAATATACGACATGATCCTCCTTTCTTTTGGTGAGCCTAGGATAGTGTAACAAATACCAGCGACTACCTGCTGATGGCATTTTTATATGAAATGCAAATCGTGGGTCTTTAGGCCAAACACTCATCTCCTTCCCCTCACATTCTCAACAAAGGTAGTAAACAGTGAATCAGTAGAGGAGGGAAAAAAAAGTCCCCACTAGGGAAGCGAGAGGTTGCAAACTGCTGTTTTGGCACTAGCAGGTACCTCAGTCAAACTCCCTTGAGGCTGACATGTTATTCCCGTTTGAGACAATAATTTGCCCTACGTGCCATCAGTTAGAGAATGTGTTGGGTATTGTGTTGGAGTTCAGCAGGATGCCATTGAAAACAATCTGCCGCTGATGTGAAGGCGAATATATCTCTCTGGCACGGGCGGCGTTCTTACCGAGACAGGAAAAAAAAATGAGGTTAACAACATATAATCCGACATGTTGTGCAAGTCTTCCTTACAATAGGCCGTCGTCGCCTCACCCAGCTTGTTACGCTATGCTCCTCAATAATGAATGTGCTCTACCCTGCATGTTTCTTCTATATGCCAAGCTTTAACATAAGGTTACGCTGCTTAAGGAGACTCCCAGGAAGGTTCCTGATGATACAGGCCACCGTCCAGTTTGACTCTTAGTGTCTTGATATGAGGCCAGAATTGGATTTGAACTTGGAGTCTGTATTTTATTCCCATATTTGCGTGGTTGCCCTTCAAAGTCTTTGACATCCTCCCACTGTCAAAAAAAAAAGAAAAAAGAAATATACGACAAAATGTAGATTTCTAGTCTAAATTGCCCGTATGTGTGAATGTGAGTGTGAATAGTAGGCTGTCTGTATCTGTCGGTACTGTGATGAACTGGATTTACTTTCTCACCCAATGTCAGCTTAAATAGGCTCCAGCTCCCCAACCACCCTGAACAGGATAAGTGGTAAAAGAAAAGGAACAGATTTTCTAGCGCAAACAGGTCTTGGGTTCATCCCCCTGAATGTGATCTGAGGTCAGATTCTTCACACATTCCCACAAACATCTGTATATTCCCTATTATTAATATCTTTCCATAAAGAGTCCCTCTAAACAAGAATGTTTTCTTCTTCGCCAATTTTATATACTTAATACCTTAACAGGGAGAGTTAGTATATAACAATCAATCAAAGTGGTGCTAAAGCGATTATGGTTACACTATTGTTCTAGTCTAAATGTTCTCCCAAGGTTGGAAAGTCTGGATTAAATATCCTGTAATGAATGCCCGTCTATATCTGAGAAATAAA
Organism: Lophius piscatorius; assembly: GCA_009660295.1. Lineage (NCBI taxonomy): Eukaryota > Metazoa > Chordata > Actinopteri > Lophiiformes > Lophiidae > Lophius > Lophius piscatorius. Next base: position 65,409 of record VRLP01001791.1, on the reverse strand, counting down.
AGGCATCTGTAAATCATGACTGGCCTAAACAAAACATCTGAAAACAGCAAACTCCTACAATTTTAATTATATATCCAAAGCACTCTGGTATACAGTAGATATACAGATAACGTAGATTATTATTGTATGCATCACTGTGATGACGTGAAATAAATTTTGTAATAAAATATAATTCAGCTGAAAGAATAATGTGTTCTTGACTATTCTTTTTTAACATCTGTGTTCATACTAGAAACTTATGTAAGTCTAATGTGACATGAGACAAATGAAGTGGTTTCGTGTGACGATGAGTCTTTACAGGATTCTTTAATTATCTGTACAACATGATAGGGACCCCCCGCCCCCCCTGACGGAGGTGCTGAATGTGACGCCCCCATGATAGGGACCCCCCGCCCCCCTACAGTAAATATAGATATATACTATCAGCTTTAACAATATAACCACCTGCCTAATAATGTGTAAGTCCTCCTTCTTATACCAAACATAGATCTCTGAAGTTGTGCTGAAGTATCTGGCAGCAGATCCTTGAAGTCCATTAAGTTCTGAGGTGGGTCTCCATTTTTTTGTCCAGCATATCCCACAAGGATGCTCCATTGGACCGAGATCTTTTGAATTCAGAGGCCAAGTCAACACCACCTCTCATTATTCTGCTGGAAGAGGCCGCTGCCATGAAGGTGTGTACTTGGTCCGCAACAAAGTTTAGGTAAGCAACATGTAAATGAAAGGTGGGACCCAGAACTCGGAATCCCAGAAGATTGCCCAAAGCATCACACTACATCCCATGACTTGTCTTATTCCCATAGTGCATCCTGGTGCCATCTTTTCCACAGGTAAGCAATGCACATGCACACCACCGTCCACCTGATGTAAAAGAGTGATTCCTCAGAGAAGGCCACCTCTTTCCATTGCTCCATGGTCCAGTTCTGATGCTGACATGACCATTGTTGGGGCTTTCTGCCGTGGACAGGGGTCAACATGGGCACTCTGACCCGGCTACATATCCTCTTATACATTAAGCTGGGGCAAACTCTGTGCTCTGACACCTTTCTATCAGAACCACAGTGTCTATTTCAACAATTTGTGCTACAGTAGCTCTTCTGTGAGATCAGACAACACAGGCTGGACTTCCTTCCCTACATACATCAATAAGCCATGGGTTCAAAAGACCCTGTTGCTGGTGCACCAGTTTTCCTTCCTTGGATCCCTTTACTGACCACTGCAGAACAGGATCACCCAGCAAGACCTGCTGTTTTGGAGACACCTCAACCCGGTCATTGATCCATCATAATTTGTCCTTTGTCAAGTTACTCAGATCCTTATGCTTGACATTTTTTCCTGATTTGAACACATCAACTTCATGATAAAATGTTCGCTTGCTGCCTTAAATATTCAACCCGCTGACAGGTGCCATTCATTCTGTCTTCACCTGTTGGTGGTTATAATATTTTGGCTGATAGATGTATACACATCTGTATTTCCCTACAATTTTCATAAATGCCTCCAAATAGCCTGCATCTGTTGACTGGTTTTGACGGTGCTGCTCCCCAGACGCAAAGTTTCAGATTGACTGCTATAAAAAGTGCAAAAACTGTAACAGGAAGTTGGCAGGCCCCTCGCTGTCTGACATATGCAGAAACCCCCCTACGCACAGAGATCTGTCAGTCAGTTTCAGGAGCACAGCTGCGGCAGGGCATGGGGAGAATTAGCCCCCTACTGTGCCCCCCTCCCCACATCCCGCCCGTCCATCTCCATCTCCACCATCAACTTTCCCCTTTCTCCACCACTCACCCCCTAACGGAGGGGCCTTCGTTTCCCTGCCCCCTAATCATGGAATTTCTGCAAATAATATGGTTTATTTTAGTAACGGGGCGGTGGGAGTCAAGCTCGTCAAGGCTGTCCATTTCTGCCGGTTACATTTTTTACCGTGTTGAACTGAGAGAAATGATGTGACAAGAACATATGTGCTTGATTCTAATTCTAACAAAGCAGAGGAAATGCTAATGACCTTTTGGCCAAGAGTCTCCGCTCGCATTCGGCCCTTGGCTTCAAGTTTATCCGTTGTTTGTCTGGTTTACTGAAGCTCTGTGTATTCTTTCTTTGTGTCAATACGGAATATGGACAGCAGATGAAGGAATAACTCAGAACGGAATGAGAAAGAAGACGAGGAGGAGGAGGATAAATATGTGAAATGCGTGGTGAAGAGCGCAGCAGTCATTTTCTCTGCCTGCAGTCCTCAGAGTGACGGAATGAGTGGCGCTCTCTCTACGCCGGGGATTATGTTGGTCAGCTTTTGTGTGCCGAAGGGTTTAGGGGTTCACACCAGATTAGGGACTGGAGGATTAAATTAGGAGACTTCAAGAAAATCCCTCAGACGCCGCTCTGTTTATCCCTGTGTAGGCAAACATCAGTTTAACTTGGCCATAAATACTTTAGTTTGTATCAGTGGTCCAAGTAAATTAAGTGCTTATGAACTTTTAATTACCGCAGAGGGTATTTGAACAAATGCTGCAGGCAGAAAAGTGGGATATTCTTATTCTGAAACCTGAGATTGAAGTCTTTTTAACATATAATTATAAAATTAGAGCGTTTAGAATCTACTTTGGTCTGTGACAAAGTTGTATTAAATGTGTTAAGTTGCTCAACTTGGGGGACTGTCAACAGTTTTTTTTTCAGGGAGCTGTCACACCTATATCGTAGCTTTCAGGCTTAAAGGTAGAGTATTGCACCTTTGAAGGTTTTTCAGGCACGTCCAACTGGAAGGAGACCCCGGGGTTGACCTGGAACTCGCTGGAGGGACTATATATCTCATCCGGCCTGGGAATGCCTCAGGATCCTCAAGGATGAACTGAAGAGTGTTGCTGGGGAGGGGGAAATCTGCTGTCACCGCTACCTGACCCTGGATAAGCAAAAGAAAATGGATGGATGGATGGAAAAAAATGCTGGTGTGAAACCTCCACTGGAAACATGGCCCAGATGAAAAAAAATAGAATTTGGAGGTGGTCTCGGTCCACCCAAAAAAAAAATGTTCCGGATTGCTGACATTGTGAGACCACATTTTTTTTGGATGATTTGAGTTTTTGGAACAGTAAGAGGAAGTTACTTTGGGATGGTGTTAACAATAATCAATACGAAAAGTAAAACAATTGAAGGACAGTAGAAGAAGCACACGGTGAGAGGAAGACCTGGGGTATTTAGTAGCGATGTGCTCAGAGGGGGGGGCAGCGCACATGGATAGTAAGTAACCCCACTGCCTCACTTCAAGAAGGTTCTGGTTACAAATCCAACTCTGCTTCTTTCTGTGATTTTTCTCCTACTGTTCTCTGTGGTTACTCCGACACACTCCCACAGTAGCTGGGTTTACATGGGACTTTTTTTCTCTTATACGAATTAAACCTTTACGAATTGCAATGTTAGCCGCCTGTTTACATGACCTGTGATTTTTTCCGACCCGGTGTTTACGTGCATCGACTCACATAATCTGAAACATCTTTCTGACATTTGCAGATGATCCACACTCCTGTTCATAAGGTGACGATAATGCTTCAGTGAGTTGGGTTCCAACCGCCAACAAGCGTCCAGAAGAAGAATACGACAAAGAGGGCATCCCCGGAATTGACCTTTCGTCCATCCAACCGTCCGACTATGTTAAACTCTTTTAAATATGCGATAAGTAAATGACTCTCCGATGTTGACCAGTACTGTTCTGAAGTTGCTATATTTAGAATTTCGTCACAACGCTGGGCATGCACAACTCAAGCAGAGCTTTTTCCGGAACAGTGTTTACATGCAGAGACTGGCTATCGGAAAGGCTTTCCGAAAGGACTTAGGCCACCTCCTTGCAAAGGAATGAAATCTCTTCGGTAAGGAATGTTTACATGAAGTATTTTCTTTCCGATTAGACGTCTTTTCCGAAATCTATTCTATTCCTAGTTTGAAAGGTTGTCTCTGTCTGTAGCAGCTGCCCATGAGATGAACTGGCAATGTGTCCAGTACCCTGCCTCTCGTCCAAAGTCAGCTGGAATAGGCTCTAGCTCCCAGCTATCCTGGACTGGGAAAGAAAATGGATGGATGGTTGGTCCTTAGATGAGAGAGTCACCAAATACATGGGGGTTCAGCCCTCGTGGTTGACAACATTAGGAGATTAGGAATGTCTTGAAAAGTTCAAACGTGTGTTTACAAAAATGTGTGCGATATAAGAAAAACCCAAGCCTTCGTTCAGACCTTAGGCTGGTGTGAAAGCACTCTAAGAAAATTTTTGATTTATTGCATTCCATCCTGAAAGTCCAAACCAATGTCTGAACTAAGGTTTTGGTATTTGTTACATTAAGTGAGTTTGATTCAGTTTGTTTTGCTTTTACGTTGCAATTTTTCATAAAAAAACCTTCTTCCTGTCATCAACATCTGAGAATCTAATTTTCTCACATACAGTACTTCATGATTGATTGGTTTGTAGACCCGCCTAATTCTCATCTTTGTATCTGAAGAGTTTCAGCTTTGCTATGCCTGGTTCTTTTCAGTTTTTTTAGTGGACCATGTCACTTCTCCTCCAACCATGTGTTACCAGGTCTCATTTTCGACTTCTTCCCGTCGTTCTCTAACTCCTTAGTTTATTGGTAAGGGTATCCTAAATGTCACTTCCTGTAATTTATCCGAAAGTCTGAACCTCAAAAAACTGATTTCAAACTATAAATGATTCAGTATGATCCAGAACCGAGACCTCTTCCTTTCTCCAAGACCAAAGTTTTTTCTGGACCTCGGTCCTGTGAGGTTTTGCATTCTGTTCCAGAACAATCTGAAATGACCAAAAATGCTGGACTTGTAAGAATCATTAGCCCTGGATCTTAATATCTCCCACCCTTATTTTACACGTTTTTGGGTTCAGCATTCTACTGTGGAATATTAGAAGGGTGAAATAATGAACAGGTCATAGAGGTGAAGCTGCGCTGCCAAAAACGATACCAAACATTTTGCATGTAGAACCTATTTAGTGTGATATATAAAGGCTTAGTGTTAACCCGAACTCTAGCCTGACCTCAGACTCCAGAGGTTTCAACAAGAATCTATCAATCTAACAGAAAAATCACAAGATTCCATGAAAATAAAAATACCTTTGTAGTTCAATCACTGTAAAGATGGAATGAAAAAGAAAACAGATGATAGTGAGAGGCATTCAATAGTTGGTTGGACTAGATGATAAGCTAAGAAGAATATCGTCACAGACAACATCAAGATTCATATCTACCTTCTCTCACTGTGTATTTCAGGCTTTTACAGTATGTGTGCCTTTTTCTCATCTACGCAGAGAACTTGTGTGAGCCAGGCCTGTTGGTACTCCTGCATTCAAATCCAACATTTCCTTTGATGTGAGGCCTTAAACCACATGGCTGACCACAAACCAGCCTCCAAGAAATCTCTAAACTAAACATCTGCACTCTCTTTGAGCATGTCTCGATATCCATATGTGGCGCTCAGGCCCGTGTTTAACTGAGAGGGCCAGGACCCTTAATGACCATCACGTTTTATGTTCAAGGAAAGAGGATTAAACTTTGTTTTATACCTTATTTTTTAAAAAAAAGCATCCGTCCACCAAATCAGAGGGTAAACGCTTGCGAAGCCAAACATTTGACCGCATAATGACAGCCAAGGCCTCTGGCAAAAAGGCCACAGAGGTTGTAAAATAAAGTGGGGCGGAATGCAGTGGGGGATGACCGGTGCGTAAGTATAGCCTTCCTTGTTGGTTACACATGTCTTTATGTTTGTGCAGGCCTTGTGATCAGCGAGGCCCAGAGCGGAATAGCCGCCTCAAATAGAGTGCGACAAGAAGCGTCATAAGTTTGGGCCTCAGAACTGTGGCCGTCCGTAGCTCAGTGGGGGAGGAGGTGATACCGCAGTGGTGTCAAACTGGACTACAGGTTCAGATGAATGAGAAAACTGTTCATACTTCAGTGGTAAACATCTGCGTGCAGACATTCCAGGAGAGGTTTTTGATTAATGTCTAGTACAGGGGAATGGTGATGTATCATTAGAAGAAACAATGGTGAGGACAGCGGAGAAAATCATTGGGCCACCTGTGTGGTCAGAGACCCCACCCACCTCTGTAAGAGACTCTTTACCCTCCTACCCTCTGGCAGAAGGTAGCAAGGCGTCAGGTGCAGAACAACCAGGTTCTGCAAGAGCTTCATCCCCACTTCTGAAGACTGCTGAACTCCCTCCAGCTCCTCCACACACTAAAAAACCTACCTGTGCAATGAATACCTGTTCCTGAATTCTGACTTCACTGGCCAGCGTTTGTAATGTTATGGCTTATCTGGGGGATACGAACATATACCAATTAGAGTATTGTGTCAATTTTTAAAAAATTACCGCAAAATTAATAAATATTTAACTTTTTTTTTTTACTTAACTTAAAATGATAATTTTTATTGCGCCGACTTTTTTGAGCTAAATGAAAATGCTTTGCCGATGTTCTCTGCTGTGACACTTCCACAACCTTGGCCGCATTTTTCACAAACTTGAAAAGTCTAATTAGTTCCTCCTTCCTTGATCTTTGTAGCCAAGATGGCGACCATTGAGGCTGAGAAGTGTTTGAGTATGCCATCAAGGAACTCACTGTGTGCTTCATTCTGAAATAGTTGTTTGTGTGATTCCCGTGGTCTATGAAGAAAATGTGATCATTTAAATATTTTAAGGATCCAAACATAATCTATAAACATCTGACTCTATCCACCAATAAACAATATAGAGAAATAGCATATGTATTTCTTTTTTACAGAGCATGATCATATCCTTTGATTTATTTATTTATAGGCATATCTCAATGTTCTGTGTCCTCAATGCACAAAATAAAGTTTATAATAATAAAATATTTGAAACCAACACCTCTAACATGTTTTTATACACAATTATCTTTCATGTTGTATTTTATTTTTTCATGTTTTCTCTTGATGTCTTAATTCAAAGCAATCTTTAGAATTACATTCTATGTATATTTATATTAGATTAATAATATTATAAACTAATAGAGTGGCAATAAATAAATGAAAAACTAATCAATCTAGTCATCTCCAACTAAAAGGGTATATCCCATAATATCCCCTGCGTTACAGAAGAAAATCCCCTGACTGAGATCCTCAACATCCAAGTTAAATATTTATGACGTTCAATCATCAAGAGCAAAGCCGGGCTTTCATTTTATAGCTTTCAAAATGATTCATCATAATCTTAATAATTGGTTGTGTTTGTATCATTGTCTGTTTTTAAATGTGTCTTTAATTTAAAAAAATGTTTGGAGATAAAGCTTTCACTAGTGTTGGAAAATATTTAACTGATATTTCAATCACCTTGAGTTTAAAATCAATCTACTCCATCTTTGCTCTGAGGTCTATGTGGGCGTAAACCGAGGAAATGAACCATAAGAACAACATAGTTTTTTGACTTATCGCGTTAATACGATGGATCTGCGATGACGGCGGCGACGGTGATGACAATTCTTTAATATCCCCGACTTTTCGTGGTTGTAATTATTAGATGGCATAAGTTACTCTGATGTAGAGTACAGTCATAGCTGCACAAGCAGTTAGTGTCACAGCAGAGAGAGAATATTCAGAATAAAGAGTTTCCACAAAAATATTTTGCTCAATAAGTCTAACAAGAAAAGCACAGACGCAAAATATAAGAAAATAATCCTTCTTTATACCCCCCCCCCCCCCAAAAAAAAATCAGACACCGTTTAGTTGAAAAAAATGAATTTTGTGAGCTCGACTACACGACTCTTCCCACCCCGACAGATCGTTATCAATTCTGGAGAGCGGCGCATCCCTTCAAACTATGCATTAATGTATATCCACAAATGTTTGCAATGGACATTCATGTTATGCAAATGAATGCACATCACGCTTAAATTAAGAAAAACCTTCAATGTGCCGTCTGTTCTGAGCTCACTTCATAACCACAAAAGCTCCCTGAATGGCAAACGAAGGACAGATTGCGCCAAAACCAATTATTGCTCCTTTGTTTTAGTGGTTGTTAAGTCCACAGATCTCCTAAGAGCCGGGGCGCCGTTTTGATGTCTCCGAGTCAGGGTTGTTGGTGGATGGCATTAGCCACAGCCACAAAGAGCCAGGCGGCGATGGGGCCCAAGCCCGGTCCAGATGGCACACTGCCACCGCGACCTTGTCAGCACCTGCTCCCCAGGCACTTTGTCCGGGCAGCGCCGGCGGGAACTGAGACGGGCACATCATGCCACCTCATCGCCATGGCAGCTAATGAGTCCCGTGCCCGCTTAATTAAGGAAACCAGTTTAATGCAAGAAAGAAAGGAGGCTTGGCGGGGGGAGGGCGGGGGGCATTAAAAGAAACTCAGCATATGCTGGACCGCAACCAAAACAACAGAAATAAATAATTAGCCCCCCCCCCAAAAAAAAAAAAACTAAAACAAGGGGGAGCGATCGCTAGAGCCAAAATACCATTAAAATTTGAAATGTAAATCTCCTTATCGGCGTCCCAATGTCACGAATAAGTACCAGAGCTCGATGCATTAAATCAAAGCTAAAAATATTCAATTAATAAATGAATGAGTGGTGATGAACTTTTGATTATTTTGGGCTGCAGTCCAACAGCACCTTATCAGGGAGTGTCACCTTGGATTAGACCTCGTTGGTCTGTTAAATAGCATCAGAGCATCCGTCTTTATCTGCTTATTTATTTCTTTTTCCTTAAACAGCACTCAATATCGTGGAGCCGCTGCACTGAGAAAAGGGGGGATGGGAGGGGCGTCTATGTTTATGCCTGATTAGCCAAAGCGCCACAACATGCACTTGCAACTTCTCTGCTTAAAAAAAAAGAAAGAAAAAAAAAAGGGGGTAATAAATCATTTAGATTTTATTAAACTCGTATTAAAGCTGTGGTGTTCGTGCGATTGGAATTACGGCATTTAAGAATTTTTACATGTCAGTCCCGCCCCTCCCTCGGGATATACACCTCGCCCTCCTGCTCTGCCATCGTCAGGCACGCACAGACGACCCCCGACGCTCCTCCGCCCCTAATTATGCAAGTCGAAAATGTCCCTTTCAGAATGTCAGCCACTTCCCCTCCAAAAAAAAATAAAAAATATCCTGCAGAAAAAAAATAAAAAATAAAATGTCCCGTGTCCCTCTTCATCCGAGGGCCCAGAGAGCGGAGAGTGGAAGGGGAAAGAAGGAGGAAAGGAGTGGGGAGTGGGGGCTAATGTGCAAACTTGTTTCCGTCCTCTACGGCTCGCCCATCATTTATTTAGCAGCTCGGCGCTCGAGACGGGCCACTCGCATTTGCTTGATACTCAATTATACATTAGTGTACATCACTTGGCAATCTGTTCATATCAATTTAATTGGATTTTAATATTGCCTCTGATCTTGTTGTCCAATTAACAGTGCTGGCTGGCAATAAAGCAGAACCACACACTATGTGACACCTTTGATCCCCGCCATATGGAGCCCTTCCATTGATCACCGGCACCGCCGTTGAATTTTCCTCCCTCAATATGGCTTGTGATGAATGGAGGTGGAGGGTCTGTGCGGCGGGGGTGAGCGTGTGAAGGGGTGTGGAGTGTGAGGTGTATGTGGAAGGCATCATCATCATCATCATCCTCCCCCCCCCTCCTCCGTCAACCCCACTTCCTCTATTCCCACACACACACACACACATCCAACCGCCGCTGATGTGATAAAAATTTCACTTCGCCGCGCAACTTCATTTATTCTGTTGACATTCGCATCTGATTAAAAACAATTAAAAAAAATCGAGAGACAGAGAGAGAGAGAGGGAGAGATGGTGCGACCATGCCCTGAATAGCATATGCAAATCGAACCCGGGGCATTTATCTTGTCGAAGCCGAGGGGACCGACTAACTGACTGCCTGCTGCCTGGCAGACTGGCACTGCCTCGACAATGACGACACACTTTTCATCTTTGTCCTTTGTTTCTGGCATCTCCTCCCTTTCTGCCACCCTTCTTTTCCGTTCCCACCTTCTCTTAACCTTCTCCCCCGTTCACCTCTGAGGGGCCGCCAATCGAGGACGGAGAGCCGAGGTTAAAATTGAAGGGATGAAGATTATTCCCTCATTTCAATAAATAAATAAGTGGAGGAATTAGGGAGCACAGGATGGAGAGAGCGAGGGAGAGGGAGAATAGAGGAGGGGAAGGGGGGGGCATGTATTTTTCATAGGAAATGAGTTCTCAAAGTGGTAAACAATGAGAGCAGCATGGGGAAGGGTGAGAGTAACGGCGGCCGTTATGAGCTGTGGCCGTAAAAATGACCTGCGAGGAGGAAGTTGTGGTGGAAGCGTTCCCCCAGATTTGCTGGAGGGAAAGCCGAACTGGTGAGACTGGGGTCGGGAGTGTGTGTGAGTGAGTGTGTGTGTGTGTGTGTGTGCGTGTGTGTGTGTTTGTGTGTGTGTGTGTGTGGAACAAGGAAATGGGTTGCATGATAGTTGTTGGGAGGTTGTGGCTGCAAGAACCAAATGCCCTACTAATCCATTTGAGAGAGCTTTGAAAGTGTGTGTGTGTGTGTGTGTGCTGTATTTGACCCACTTCACATTGAAACGCACACTCCTACCATGGGAAAAGGTGTGTTCTACGCGTGTGAAAGCGTGCACGTGTGTGTGTTTGTCCGATTGCATGATTCGATACTTCCCGTGTGTCTGTGTGTGTGAAGCCTGCGGGCAGCAGAGAAGCGTTGATGTTTGGTCAAGTGGTCAAGAAATCTGCAGAGTTGATTCTGCTCATGTCCAGTGACTGTCTCTCTCTCTCTCTCGTTCTCTCCATCCCTCCCTCCCCCCCTCTCTCTCTCTCTCTCTATATATATATATATATAGATATATATATCTATATATATATATATCTATATATCTATCTATCATCCATAATAATTGGCACCCTTTTGTCCAAAACCAGATTTAACATTATTCACCAAAAGCTCAAGTGAAAATAAGTAAAAAAAAAAACATCACATTCTTGAGATAGAGTTTGTCTCTAAAAAATGTGCTCCACAATTATTACCATCACTAAGAAAGATTTTTAGGTTCCCCTGTTTGAGAAGGAGCTCTGAAGTGGTGAAAAATGACTTCCTGTTTCACTGGGGTACAAATATGAGGTGACACAGGCCTATTTCTCTTTTACATTCATCACAATGGGAAGGACCAGAGAAAACATCAATGATGTGTGAAGAAAAGTTTTACAGCTTCACAAATCTGGCAATGAAGACAAGAAAATATCTCCTCAGTTGAAAATGTCCGTTTCAACAATGATAGAGATGTTTGATGAGACTGGAGTTGTTAAATAAACAGCCTACTTGAGGACATGTCTGCCAACTGACCCAACGCTCTGTGAGGAAGATGGTTTGACTTGCAAAAGTCAAATCCATCTAACCGTGAATCTATTTCTGCTATTCTTGTCTCAGCTCGTACTAAACTGTGTGAACTAAAGAGGTACGCCTTGACCAAGACTATTCTATGGACCGATGAGGGAAAAGCTGAGCTGTTTGAAAAAAAAATGCAGATTTTGAAATTCTTCAACCTGTTTAAAATAAACAATTCATGGTTTTACTTTTAATAGATTCTAAAATCTAAAAGAGTAAATTAATATTCGTTTATTATTGGTGCACAAATCTGACATCCCGTCAGCATTTACTCAAATTAACACAAATATTACACACCGTAAAATGGGAATTGTTTGTGATTTAAAAAACGAAAAAGACTTCCACTTCCGTCATACAATTAAATTAAGCATTTCAAACTTAAAAAAGTGTAATTTCCATAAGTTCATCCACATTTTCTTTTTACAGTGCATGATTTGAAAGTATTTGCATAATAGTGAAATTCCAGATTTGGAAATTCTGCAAATCTCTTTCAAAATGTAGAACTTCCAGCTTGAATTAGAAAATCAAAACTTTATTTGTACAGTAGAGTTTAAGAGTTGAACTGTAATGTCTGTGGAGAAAGACAAGCAGGAAGATCTAAAGCAGTGGAGTCAGTCCACCGATGAACCCACCATCCATCAATCCATTCATCCATCTATCCATCCATTCATCCATCTATCCATCCCTTCATCCATCTATTCATCCTACATCCATCTATCCATCCATACATCCATTCATCCATACATCCATTTATCCATCTATCCATCCATACATCCATCCTTACATCCATTCATCCATCTATCTATCCATACATCAATTCATCCATCCATCCATCTATCCATCCATACATCCATCCATCTATCCATCCATACATCCATTCATCCATCTATCCATCCACACATCCATTCATCATCTATCCATCCATACATCAATTCCTCCATCCATCCATTCAGCCATCCATTCATACATTCATCCATCCACCCATCCATTCATCCATCTATCCATCCATCCATCCATACATCCATTCATCCATCTATCCATCCATACATCAATTCATCCATCTATCCATTCATCCATCTATCCATCCATCCATCCATTCATCCATCCCATTCATCCATCTATTCATCCATCTATTCATCCATCTATCCATCCATCCATCCATCCCATTCATCCATCTATTCATCCATCTATTCATCCATCTATTCATCCATCGATCAATCCAGCCATCCATTCATCCATCTATCCATCCATCGATCAATCCAGCCATCCATTCATCCATCCATCCATTTATCCATCCATCCATCCATCCATCCATCCATCCATCCAAAATCAAAGTTTAAGACACAAAACATTTCGACCTACTATTTGTATCATTATTCCGTCTCCCTCGGTCTCTGTGTCCCTGTTTAAAGCACCACTGAGTAGCGGTCCATCATTAGAATAATTAATTGTTCAACCAAGTGGTGTTTTGAGAAGGAGCCACTCGGGCAGAAGCAACAAGACAGCAGTTAGTGAGGAGGAGGAGGAGGAGGAGGAGGAGGATGAGGGTGAACCCAAGCGTGAGGCTACAAAACACAAACAGGTTTTCCTGTTATGAAGCCAAGCAGGCGTGAAGCAGGAAAAAAAATAAGAAAATTAGAGCTCCCCGCGTCTACTGGATGTGTATGATGAATAAATTAATCAAACTCATCCTTTGACCTTCTGAACCACCAAAGTGAAACTGACTGGAAAAACAACCTGAACCTCCGCGTTAGATCCAAATATCTGGTCACACTAATGCGGATTCACCCATTAGTCGTCTCTAAATTAGGATCAACAGACTTTGTTATATATTATATATTAATACTATTATATGACATCAGATTTATCACATGTGTGCTTCCGACACACAGTGGTAGTATAATATATATATATATATAATATATATATATATATATATTATATATATATAGAGGAAGAGTTTGTAAGTTATTTTTGTAGCATTGTCATGTTTTTGGAAAAATTATTTCAATACCTTCAGTATTCAATAAATCAAAAAGGATAAGATGAGATAAGATTAGATAAACTTTATTGTCCTGGAGGAAATTTATATTGGACGGATAAAGATCTCTTGTTAAAGGTTCAGTGCGAAACATGTAGGGCTATTTATTTGAATAAAGGGAGTATTGTATTCATAACCTTGTCTTTGTTGGTGTATAATCAGCTAAAAATATATTGTTTCACATTAACTATAAAAAGTTCTTCATATCTACATGAGGATTTCTCTAAATATGCAGGTTCTCTTCCACGGAGGCTGTCATGTTGGAATGCTATGTTTGTACAGTAGCCTAGAATGGACAAACTGAACACTGGCCCTAAAGTGTTTTTTTTTTTTTTTTGCATATTTAAGTTGAAGTGGCAGAAAGACGATGAAGATAATGATTCACCTCGAAAATCAAAAAATCACGAGAAAACGGTGATGACTAACTGGCTGACTTGCTGGCTGATTATTTTAAAGTAGGTAGGTTGGTCCATCAGTTCTGCGTGGGTTTGGGAACCTCGGCCCGACTCCGGACCCGAAATTGGACAAATGATCTAAAGCAACTGATTCTGAAACTTCGTTGACAAAACGGGGAAAATTGGAATTTCCCCCTGTAGGAAGAAAGTTCTGTTACTGAGCGGCTCCAATTGGTGGATTTTGCGGCGTCGCTGAGTAATTTGCAATTCCACCACATATTTCAAATGTATCAGTAATTACAATTATTCAATAAATTGAAACTTTTCTATTTTAACAAAAGCAGTGCTGAAATGAGCAAAAATTGAAACTTCATGATTAAAAATAAGATTACGAGATTAAAACAGTGTAAGGATATTTCCATAGTCTATAAGCAGTTTGTCATTATTGGGTCACCATGGTTACCAATGCATTAAAGCTGAAGTGTTCACGTTTTATGCTGTGGAATGGCATAAAATAAGGATAAGTGTTTTTTGTGGGGAAATTTTACTTAATTCTATGACGTCTACATTTTCAGAATAGTTTTTTCTTTATATAATCACCCAGGGTGAAAAGTTCCAGAGAGATGACAGAAAAAACAAGTTATTGGTGAATTGGTCACTATGAGTGACCCATTCCACATTAACACACTGTTTTTCATTAATATAAAAACTATTGATCGGTTCATGTTTCGTATTCATGAAGTTCCATCTGTGTTAGAAAACAGAAATCATTTTCAACTTTGTCGGAGTGAGCGGTCCCCGAAACGCACTCATCGATGCCTTATTACCATTCACATTAATTCTCACAAGCAGCTGCTGCCAATCCATAGTTCCCCTTTTCGCTGTTTTGTTCTTTAAACCTTCCATTAAGAGTGCAGAGAGTTTACCCGGAGAACTGCATTGTCTCTGAGACCGGGAAGTCTGTCAATCTCATAGTTGCTCTGGTGGCAATAATCCAACATGCGTTCTACCCTTCCTGTCGCCATCCTCCAGCTGCCCCCCGTTCACCTTGTAGTTAACGGCTTCACTAAAAGCCCTGCTTCTATTGAGATATAAAACAAATACCCACTCTATGTTACACCACAGGAATGACATTAATGTAATCCTTAGATATCAAATACTGTATGTGTTCTGAACTTAATACATTTTGGAACAACTTCAGTGACATCACCACAAAACCTACGGGATTTAACTTTCTAAGGAACTTTTTAGGAATGGCTTTGTGCATTGCTAGGAAATGCTTTGCGTTGTCGTAAAAGTCGGACTCTCATCCACCCATAGCTAAATGGTTTAAAAGTAATAGCCGTTTTCCACTTGAAATAAAATGAGAAAAAAACAAACTTACAGAATATGAATATAACACTTTTTTATGGAAGTTTGGCAACCGTGTCTGGTTTATATCAACAACCTGCCAAAGCCCATGTCAGATCTGATATTTGCAGTCATGTCTTTGTAAATGTATGTTTATGTTCTGTCTAACTGGGAAATTGAAAGTAAATACATATTTTAAAAAAGACAAATAAAAAAGAGACTTCTGGGTGTCATATAATTATCAGTAACTGGAATAATGTGAGAATGCCAGATGCCTACATTAAATCTGCAAAAACACCCTGAACTTAAAGCGGCTTTTCTTTTCTTTATTACTCCTTTTCATATGGCTGTCCAAATGTCTGCATTTTTATAAAGTGTTTCAATATTGTTTTTTGGCAACAGTTTTAGGTATAATGCAAAAAAAACCCAAAACTATTTGATGTTAAAAAGGGGGATCAGTGGAGCGAACCAGCGACCATGTAATCTGAGGATTTTCTTTTTATATTATCAGTGTTATTCATGTTTTATTATATATTTATTTTACCAGCATACTGATTTCCTGAGATAAAATCAACAGTGTCCCACTTTTAATTCGTGCATGCAAGTGTAACTTTACATTTTGGTATATGTATCTATTATTATATATTTTTGCCGTGGTTAATACCTACCAAAGTGGTCCAAAGAAGGTCAGCTGGTAAAGTACTGACAGCGTCATTGGTACTAATGGCTACACAGAAGAGTCGCTGACCAAGTTGATGCTGGTTCTGATAGGAAGGAGTCAGAACACACGGATATCACCGACCATTTTTGGTGCCAAAAAGGCACTTGTGTAATATTATATGGGTGGTGTTAATGATGTGGCTGATCGGTGGGTCGGTGATGTACATGCATAGTGCAAAAAAAATAATTTATAGATAGAAGCAGAGACAGGAAACGCCTTTCAGTTTGACTCTCATTACCAATCAGGGCCAACTATTATATATGATGTCATTTCCAAAACTGAGTTGGTGGGGTGGATATGTGTATGATGGTTGGGGGGGTGGATGAGTAGGAGGGGGTACTCATCCTTTCTTATCTACCATGTCGCCCGATCGATAACTAGGACATCTAGATAAGGCCTCGCAAGTCTTCTGCACACACAGTTATCCTGCTGAACACACGCACGCACACACACACACACACACACACACACACACACACACACACACACACACACACACAAAAGGTTTCATAGACTGCAAAGCGTACAGAAAAATTCTAACACATATCCACTCACAGCTTCATGAACAACAAAAAAAAAAACCCACATGCACACTCAAATATAATTTTCAATCTCTTGCCTCTTAAATGACCCGCCCACCAATCTACGGGTCGGGATGCACATCACTGATGTCTCTGCAGCGCCCCGCCTGCACTGTCCATCGCCCGCCATCGGCATGAAATTTGTCAGTAAGCTGTGGCGTTTTACGCTTGATGGACCGCTGACTATTTCCTGTTATAGAAAGCACATCTGCTTTCTGCATCCAGGCTCCAGCCGTTTGTGTCCCCGGAGGCGGCGTTAAATAAACACTACTGCTTTTCATAACGTTTCAAACCGGCCTGTACTCTTGCTCTGAGGTGACCCTGAGTGACTGTACAGACACAAAGAGGGGAGAGGGGTGGGCGGGGAATGTGGATGGATGTACCGGACGGAGTAAATCAACTGTATTCCACTCGCACACTGTACATTGGGCTCGCTTGACATTTTAAATCTCATTTTGATTGTGCTAAGACCGCATCTCGGAGGGCTTCTTTTTGATCTCATTCTGAAATTCAGCGCAGCTCCCGTTCTCCGGCTCACACCACGTCTCACTCCCTCTTATGGCTGCCTTCTTCCCTTCATCCTCTATGTTATCAGTGCAGCTTGTGCACTTTTAACAGGCTAATGTGTGCCGGTGCAAGTGTGTGAGCGCATGTGTGTGCGGTTGGATGACTGGCCGGGGTCTTTGAACACTAAGACCTGGATGAAGGATTGAAAGGCCTCTCGAAACCCCGTGGAAGCCCCTTCAGCCAGCGCTGACACCCTCCAGGGGCTGAGTAGCTAGGGATGGGAGATCAAAACTGAAGAGACGAGGCCAAGAGGTCGACATGAAGCAAAAGATCCGGAGAGCATCTACAGTCCAATGAAGTAACTGTTGTCTCTGCGGAATTTCTAAAAGGGTCAGCACAGTGAGCAAAAAGGCAGGAAAAGTATGTTTCTCTGAAAAATTGGCTACTCAAGATAAGATCGGGTTGAAACATTGCCTTCAGGGGCTATGTCAGGTCCAATGGCATCCGATTCCGGTGATGGTCTGAAAGATATCAGGCTGGAATTTTTTCACGTGCCTGCTGAATTCCTGAATTCTCAACTTTGAGTCACCAGGAAGAAGTAACTTCTGAATGTTGCATTTGTATTCAGAAGGGATGGGTGAGTCACGGTGAGGGTTCATTTCGTATTTTGGCCCGATCCAATCGTCAAAGTCTGCCATGATTTCTATGCAAGTCTAACAATGCAGTAAGACTCGGTCGCTCTCGCTCGCCTTGGCCTCCCACTAAAGAATATTGTTGAAGTACAAACTACTTAAAAGCCCCTTCCAATTGCCTCCCACTCGCTACTTTACAATTCAATGAGAGACAATTAAACAAGTGAGTAGCCTTAGCCATGACACAGACACAATGAAGCACTGTGATGGCAATCAATAGCGAGTCTGCGATTCACCATTCAAGGTTAGAAATTTAGCGCTACTCTATGTAGGCTAATGGTCATTGAATGTTGGTCTGAACAAATCCCTGGATGAGTCCTCCGGGAATAATCTTTAGTTCCTTCACTGACACTTTCAACAATTAGTCTGCCCTTGCCCCATCCATCACTAGTCAAAAAATGCACCTGCGGCACATTAGAATTAAAAACAAGCAACAATAAAAAGAGTTCAGAGGGCATTACTCATTTAATTATTTATCCGCTGTTTTGGTAAACACATGCACAGTTTAATGAATATTTTGACTGTAATCGGCTCTATCTCAGAGTCTCTGGATTTGTCTTTTATTTCTCTCTCCTAACCTTCATCAGTAGAGTGAAGAGCAGCTGAAGACACATATGGACATTGATTTTCGCCCAAAGCCATGTGGGCTGAACTTAAGGAGAGCTTGTCAGAAGAGTTGAAGTAAAGGGAAAGCAAGAGAGAGAGAGAGAGAGAGAGAATGAAAGTATGAAAGAAAGAGAGAAAAGGAAGGCGGAAACCTCCCTGAACAAGCATCTGACGAGAACAAGGTGCCGGCCTGACCCGCAGCACCTTCGGCATTTGGAAACCGAGAGGAAAAAATGCTGAAACAACAATCAGACAAAAGAAAGGAGGCAAAAAATAACAAAAGAAAAGGAGGCGCTCTATTCCCCCCACTTAGTGCTTGCCTTTTCTACATTTTCAACAAAGAAATTAATGCCCACTTCGAGTGTCTCCGTTGGGCCACAATCTGTCGGCATGCTTTGATGTGCTCATTGTAGCCTCCTCTGAAGTTCTGTACGGGTTCCCGTAACAAAGGGAATAGAATAGGAGGATAAAAAAAGACGAAAGAGAGAGAGAGAGGCCTGTTTTTGTATTTGGCAAGGCATTGCTTGTATTCCTAGCGGACATTCTGCTTTCAGTTCTTGTTCCTCAAGCTCTTTTCCCTCTGCCCACCGCTCCTCCTCCCCGGCGCCGGTCCTCGTTGGAAGGATTGGACTTGGAGAAAGTTAACGATTGAACAGGTAAGCCTAATTTCAGTTTGATGTTTATTCACGCATTTTCCCCAACCCTGCAGCGTTCTTCCCAAGACCCCACAGAGGTGGGTTCTTTCTCCTCTTTTAAGTGCTTAAATTTACCTCGGCCCAGCTTCCAAAAGGTGTGAATACTCATCCACCAACATCGATCAACTCAAGGTCAGGAGAGTCCACTCTAGAATACTTTTAAAACGGCATTTCTTCATATTGTAGCCAGTTACAAAACAAGGTAATAAATGTAGGTAGGACCATATCTTCTCCTTTTAGCTCTCTTTTGGACCCCAAAAACTCATCATAATATCATGCTGTTCACCACACATCTTGCTACGTATACCTGCTGCTTACACCTGTCAGTACACCTGTAGCTGCCGAAAGAAAAACCGAGCCTCTGGGTTGTAAAACCGGCGCAATGAGCTGAAAGACACTAAAATGCTCCACAAGCTGTGGATCGCTGCTGTATCGACTAGAATTATCCGTCACTCGCTTTTACATTACACACAAGTCCTTGGAGCTATTGCTTGTAGAAAAAAAAAAAAGGCCTATTTTAGCTTTTAATATTTACAGTTCAGCCCCTCATATTTGGATTTTGTGTGAATTCATATAAATCCCGCCCACCTGCCGCCCTGACCCAGGAAGAGCAGAGGAGAGAGACGTTATTAGCCTTGAGTCCCACCTCAGAACCTGGATGCTGTTATTGGCCGGGGGCCACAAACCCACTACCCAACGGTTAATGTGCATAAATGCCTCCATGCTGCAAAAATAATAATGACAATGAGAAAATAGATCCAGATAAAGGGTCCCTATAGACCCTGTCACACACTTCTAGTGGGACATAACTGATAACTGGGAGGGGATTCTAAGGCTTCAGCTATGCCAAAGCATAATTTAACATAATTCTAATACTTTTGGAAATGCTTCTCGAAATGAAGAGTCCTTTTTTTTTATCTTAAAGAAAGGAAGAAAAAAACAAACAAGGTCCCCTTCTGTTGTCTTCCAAATTTTTCTGTGACAGTAGAAGTAATGATTCATCCACTGAGATGAAAGAAAGTCCTTTCTTACGGCTACACCTCACAGTTACTCTCAGCAGAGTTTAAACTCCATCTGCTGATAAAGATCAGGAGAGGTGATGGAAAATACTCTGGCACATCCACCTGCCTTACCACCTCCTGTTTTATGACACAAATTCCCACAAAACTTAACGATTACAGATTTAAGCAGCGTCCTGTGAAATCTTTGTCAAGGCCTTGAATTCTCTGATAAAAATCTTTGCGGCACATTTTTTTTTATACGTGTATATGTCCTTTTTTTAGCCTGATCATTACGGAGAGTGAGTTTTGGCTCATTAGTGGTCAGAGACATGTCTTCCATGAACTGGCTTTATTTTGAGAAATTTGGTTGAATTTTTCTGACTGTATGAGGAGTTTTCTCCTTGATTTGAATTTTTTTTTCTTTTTTTACGAAAAACTTTTTTTTTTCGGGAATAACTGTCAGAGTTCAGTCAGGAAGATTTATTGTACAATGCAGGGAATTGGTAGCTTTTCGTTGGATATACCTTTGCTGTCGGAGATTACAGCCTAGGCCTAGTTACTCATTAATAATAGCAAGCAGTAATCAATGTGGAATCACCATCTGTTGTATTCCTTGCTAAAATGTTTCATTTCAAATCACTTACAGTTTTCCTCCCTACCCACAATGCTTTGTTTCTCATTCGGTAGCCGCATTCGCCCCTCCTTTAAAAGTTCATCTCGAAATTGTCTATTGATACATGGAAACCGTGGACCTCGATGAAACACTAACTCTTAGTTCAACATCTGTACAATAAATGCTTATTACTGAAAAACGATACACAGCCGGTCCAAGGCTGCACAGCTAGATTTCTGCTGCCTGAAATCAATCACCGCCCTCAATCTGAGGAACACACACATCCCTTGTTTCACATCAAAAGGGTGTCTGCGTTTTCCATGTTGTGTAAGCCTGTTCTTATTCTGTACACTTGACCTTCTGGCACCAAGGCCCAGTTAAGGCTGATAGAGACAACAAACAAAGAGCGATCGCTATCTCCCAGATCATTACGCAACTGACGCCGGGGAAGGCACGGTACAGAAATAGCCAAAGGGCAAGGTGGACAGCCCATAGTCAGGGCTCATCTTTCACACAGCCTGTACACCTGCAAGCTGACACACATGCACTCACAAGCACACACAGATACATCATACACCATCTTTTAAGCCATCACAGCGACACGCATTTACCGTGCACACATGCACATACAACAGCTGTTGTCATTGTGTGGAAACCTCACCAGCAAGGGTACGAGCCGAGATAAATCTACAACCCCCTGCCTGGATTAGCTCACAAATACACAATGTTTTCTTGAGTAATTGATTGACACGTAGATACCAGGTTGCAGGGTCAGCAGAAACTTCACCGCATCAGCAGTGAGCCTAATCAAGAAGGATAGGGAGATTCTCCGAAGCCGCAGCCTCACCTGAACTACGCATTCACTCTACACATAGGCAGACATTACAAAGATCTACTTTGAATTACCCAAAGCAACGCCTCTCAAATGGGGATGAAGGTACATCTAATGGTAGACCGGGATACTGTAATTCTACAGAGATTTGTTTTTATTATTTTTGTATTGAAAAGCTTGGGAAATATTTGATGTGCCTGATAAAAATTACGAATGTAAAGTCCAGTACACACAAGATTTTATGTCGGGATTGTAGATCGCAGACATAATCATATTCACCATGACTGAATATTACTTTGAATATTGAGTGACGAAGGAAAAGCAGCAAATCAGACAAGTCAGTCAGGACAAGTCAGTGACACAGCTGAAAAACACAGAAAACTACAAGCTAAATAAAATACCATTGTTTATGCAGTACCGTTTCAGCTATAAAGATGTTGGATTCTTCATAAAATGGTGAAAGTGGTAAATCCTTAATCTGGTAATGATTGCAGATATTTGGCTGCTCGTCAAGTGTCAAGAGTTTTATTTTTGTTTTCTGTTTTTTGAAATATATCAGATACTGATGACAAAACAATGTGTTGTACGTCTTTAAAAGGGCATATGTTCAGATCACAAATGTTTTACACTGATCAAATTGTACTTGGCTGTTTTTTTTAAATGGGTACATATTTCAAAAATAAAACTTTGGCATCCACCAAACTGAGAAATCTGTCTTCTTCACAAAAAGCGTTTTGGTAAAAATTCCACTTAGTGAGCCTATGAACTATTAGCGGGAAATATATGATGTATACAAGATAGTTCTCCCCGAGGCGATTCATATGCACCAACTCTCTACTAAATCAGACCAACAGTTGAGAAATTATGGTCCAAACTTTTGGAGATAAAGCTCTCATAGTGTTGGAAATATACAACAAACCTTAGAGAAAAATGAATCCCGTTCTTCCTTGCACTTATGTCTTTTTGTGTATCTTCTTCTTTGTCTTTCAGCTGTTCCTTTTCGGGGTTGCCACAGTGGATCACCTGTTTCCATCCATAGGTGGGGGTCCCTGCTCGGCTAACTCTACCAATGATGGTATTTCTTGACCCGCGCCCCAGCCGCTCTGGTTTGATATCAAAATGATCCATTAAACAGATTCTGAGTTATTGTGTCAACACAAAGCATCTGTGGACTCGGTGGACCCAGCGATGACAGTTCTATTATATCCCGACTTTTCGAAGATTTGATTTTGGGAATTTGCTCAATGAGTTCAATCTGTAATCATGTCAACGAGGCAATTCTCAATACAACAATGTGATAGTTACATGTCACAAAGAGATTTAAGACATCAAGTCAAAGCCATAAATGCCCGGGATAAATCCCTACTTCTTCTAGTAGACAGGTAGATTGGTCCAATCCGCCCTAAACTTCAAAAGTTTCTTCTACTTCTATCGTACTTATTTCAATAATATGTCTACTATTACTATTAGAAGGCTTAAGGATTTCCTACCATGAAACCGTCCAGGCTCATATTTACTTTATTTTGTGTCCTGGGATGGCAAATAACCAATTAAGCTACTAAAAATGGGACATCTGAAACTTCACCTGGTGGTGTAGATCTAACTCACCACAGAAGAAGTATTTACGCTAGTTTACAGCCATCTTCACTCATTCAGTTTCATCTTGGAGTTTGAGAAAATCATCTTGATAAACCGTACAGCACGGCAGATTCTCCATCCGCCTGTTAGTGAAAGTGTTTTTTTTTTCATCTCCATTGGTTTTCACTCTGAAGCCAAAAAAGCTCATAAAAAGTTTTTCTTGGTTCAACTTTGACCGTTATTTGTACGGTTGATGTGTTTGCATTTGATGTTTCCTTTCCGGTAGAACTATAACTGACTCTTTAGTTAGTTAGTTTTAGTTAAACTTGTCAAATCGTTGGAGAGAAGGTGACCTTTCTTACGAGCTGACTCGGGCTTTCCTTCTCCCATCAACCTCTTGTTATTTCACTGCAACCCTGTAACCATATCTGAACACTTTGATGTGCAACGTGATCAGCAGCGTGAGCCACAAACTGAGGCCAAAGTATGAAAATAAGAACCAAGTTGTAATAAACCACAATTATCTTTTTGCAGTATTTTTGCACAGACATCAGTTAGTAATGCCATTCTGTTAGGGGTTATTCATTTATCAGGCAGTGCCCATGGCTGGCCAGTAACCAACCATCAAAGGCTTTGCCCCAATACCACTGAGCAATCGCTAAAATAAAGCCGAGTTTCTAATTTCTCCTTCCCTCTTTTGCTGCCATCTCTCCTCCCACCCTTAGGCTCCATCTATGCAATAAAAATAAAGTGAATAAAGTTCCCCTTTGAAGAATGGACAGATAGAGAGAAAGGGCTAAAGCGACAGAATGAGAAAGCGGCAAGGGGGAGGAGTGAGCAGTGGGGGGCCTGATGGAGGAGTGGTGAGCGAGGGGCAGTATATGTGTGCGAGGGAGATTGGAGGTGCTGGGGGGCAAGTGATGGGAGTGCAATTAAAAGTGCATACAGTGGCAAAAATGTGGGGGCTTTCAAGGCGTAGTAGCCGCAGACCTTTATGGGGGGAACTCATTACACTAAAGCAATGCGGTTGAGGAATTGGTGGGCTCCGCTAAAAGATAATTTAGAACAGTCCAGGAAGTACTAAAGCCATCTATCGGGGTTCCCCAAACCCACGTTTCTCTTCTACGGCCGTACTTCACTTTCTAGTGATACTATAGCCAAGTGTAAAGATTGTTAGCCAAAGTTTGGCCTAGCAGATATCTTCTACGGAGGATGTCTGGATCTGTGGCCTCCTTCTGGTTTGATGTCCTGAGTCCTAAAAAAAAAAAAAAACTTTCACAGTCAACTTTCCAGTGAAGTTGGTCCCAGGTAGATTCCAAATCATGGATAGTGAGTGTTTACAGGCATGTTTTTGTTTTTTTTGCTTTTTGGGGACAATCATTGAATTATCTAAAATCAATCTAAAAACAAGCAGGAGTTTGAAATGAAGTTTTATTATGATGTCATCATACTTATCTTTACAGCTCGGATTTATCGGGGACCCAAGCTTGGGAACCACAAAACTCCTTTTTTATTGAAAATTGAGCAATGAGTTGAAACGTTTCCCAAACCGTTGAAACCCAATGGCAACTAAATCCGATACTTAATAGTTAAATATTGTCTCACCCCTTTTCCAACTTTTTTGTTAAAAACAGTCTGGGACTGATGATTTCAGTCGTAATTTGACTTTGATTGACCACATGAGAATCATTCCAAACATCCTTCAGCAAATAGATTATGTCCACATCTTTCACTGGTTTACCTAATCAAGACTTCATGCCAGCAGAAGAGAGAGAAGGTTCTTCAGTGTTTGTCCATTGTTGTACAGTTCTAGAGCGAATAAGCAGAATAACATTTGTAGAGTTGAGGGAGTACGGAACTGAAACAAGTATTGAGTACAGATGTCAATATCTGAACTTCAGTACTTCAGTTTCTGACGGATGAATTATTCATTCAGTTTTATGGGAAAAAAACAAACAACGTTTATTCTTGAGATTACAAACTGTTATGAAGCCCAATTCTGTTCTGGAGAGAGTTTATTGAGAATATGGAAATACATAAGCAGCTTCTCATATCATCATATAAACATAAGGCTTAAATTGGCAACTTATGTTTATTGTCTCCACATTTTGGATTTTAGCCAAACCCAATCACAACACAAGAACAGCTACGGATGATTAAGGTATCATTTACTGATTCCTTGTGTGTATTTTTTTTTTTTTTACATAAAACATTGACCTTTTGCTGCAATTTGTCCCTCCGTTTACACAACCATACTTTTTTGAAAACGTAAACTTTTGAAAACACGTTCCAGATTGTTATACATTGAAAAGGCTACCGTTTCCGTCTCCGTGTAAACTGGGGAAAACAGCGACAACAAGGCCGCACTTTGCACATGGCCGTCCCGTTTCTGCTGCATTAATTAATGCTCCCACTACAAACTGTAGAGTTTCTGCGGCGTTACTGCGATCAGTGGAAACGATCATCGTGTCAGTTTCCATCATTTTTGTGGATATGAATGCGCGATGATCATTTTCACAAAGTTGTCATAAGAACATGAAAAGTTTTTTTTAAAATCTAAGGCAAAAACTTGTTCTTTTTGCTGAAACAGTGTCACATAAACGGAGCCTTAGCCGGATGAACAGATACGGACAGAGATAATGATGCACTTGCTCATTTCTATAGCGTACTCATTTTCCTGCTTCAGGCGCATCTGTTTTTTTCACTTTTGGTCACAAAGCTGTCAGACCCAGAGGCCCACTTACTGTAAGCGTATGTGTGTGTGTGTGTGTGTGTGTGTGTGTGTGTGTGTGTTCAGTGCAGTATCTCTGGGCCATTCTCTCCTTTCCTCACCTTGTGCAAGCTATAATAGCCTGTGATGGATCACGGAGCTGACGTGTCTAATTGCATTCCTTTCTACTCTGTTCTGTAATGACAGCTGTTTTAAGGGCAAACTTCACCCACTGTGAGTGTTAAACACCGTACGCCGCTCTAGAAACCTATACGCACTTGCATCAAAAAGACATGCATGCACCATTTGTCTCTATTAATCCACATATGTGTGCATGCAATGCAGTGAATAAGTGAAAAATCTAAAACGGAAAATGTGTTTATGCAAAGGCCGAGCTTGCAGTGGCAAGAGATAAATTATCCCTGCATCGGTAGGAACAGCTTTTTAAAAGGCGTGCAAAGGCGACGCCACTGAAATCGCTCATCTCATCGCTCTGACATATAAGTGCAAAAACAAGAACGCCCCATGTGAGGCGTATTAATCATACCATACCATAACATACCATAGTCATACCATATTTTGGCTGCTTGAAAGCATTCATGCTATAGAAGACAGGGAGATATGGGGAAGGCAGTAGAGCTGCACGGTTAATCACATTCAAATCTTAATCAGGATTTTGGGTTTCCTCCATTAAAGGAACGAGATCGCGTGATATTAACGTTTAAAAAAAGCCTGCTGCACTCGTAGTGGGCTCCACTGCAAAGCTTCTTAAATGCACTGCTAAACATGAATAAAAGAAGGCTAAGAAGAAACATTGCTAACGTGAGTCAACCATCATCCATCACCGGGGAGCTGTAGCTGTTAGAGGGGTTCTGCCCCATATACAGATACTGATTATTGCTCGCTGTTAGCAAAGGTTAACTTGTGCTTGGGTTCGCTTGCACAAACTGGTCACATGAATATTTTCCGTGTCTTTCTACAAAAACGCATGCATGAGACTCTTAACCTCATGGTTGTGAGTTCAAGACCCACGTTTGGCGTCGCTTGTTTTGGGGCGGCTGTAATTCAGGACTCGGCAACTCTCCTGCAGAGAACCACCGCTCTACCTGAGCAATAGTTTGCTAATCAAAAGGTCAGCGGTTTAGATCACAGGATTGTGATATGTGGACGCCTGCAGTCCACAGGTTGTAGGGGTCTTTGATCGAGATCCTGAACCCCAGTTCTCTCCCTGGGTGCTTCTCAGACACCCGTGAAGACGACACCTGTAGGCTCCCATTTACCTCTAAACATCAGAATCAGAATCAGCTTTATTGGCCAGGTATATACATACAAGGGATTTGACTCCGGTGCCGAGCTCTCACAGTAGGAACATCATATAAAATCATTTTTATTAAAAGGACAAGGTAGTAAACAAATATACAAGCTATAAACATTGTCAGTAATGGAGGCTTCAGAAAAGTGATCAACGCACTGGAGAGAAATTATGCGATTCACCTGTGCAATTATTTTGTCAAACTGGCGTCACCTGCTCCGTATGCTAAATTTGACAAAAACAGAGGGATCTCCCAACTGTCGTGTACTTTGCTACGACCTCTGACCTGTGTTCAGGAGGACAGGGGAGCCACACATGAGCCTGACAGTTCAGTGTTAGATCAATCTAATGATGGTGATCAGGATTATCATTTTGGCCTGAATGGTGCAGCCCTAGAAGACAGTGGGGATGATGAGAGATGAAGAGGCAGGGAGGAAAAGTAAGTGACAGAAGAGGAGAAGCAAGGATAAACCAGAGGGGATGGGAGGAGAGCTGGCATTCTTTCATGTCACACTTAGTGTTCACACCGTGGACATAACGCATAAAAGATGACCAGACTCTGCGATGGACGAGCGAGGTTTAAGAGGACAACTCAACAGGCCATTAGTGCTCCATAAATGATAATTTATGCGTCCATGTTGAAATCCGGCCACGGGAGCTTCATCAGCAGCTCCTTCACAGTGTCTTCTACCACTAATTACAGGGTCAAAAAAGCAATTTGTACCATTCGGGAACAGCCTCTGTTCTTTCTCACATTCTCCCTGCATGTCTCTGCGACAGGCACACACTCACACACACACACACACACACATGAATGCAGGAAAATGATAAACGCACATAAACACCCCGCACATTATGCAAAGGCACCAGCTGCTGGTAACACCTCCCCAACAGGCTGGCAAGAGGGTGAGGAGAGAAATAGTGGTGGAGAAGGTGGTGGTGGTGGTGGTGGGGAGGAGATCATGGTTGGTTGGATGGGTTGGAGGGTGGCGGGTGATGAAAGAGTGAGAAGGAGTGAGAGCGGCGGAGGACAGAGCAGGCATGATGAGAGCTGTTATCAGCTTTGTTTGCAGGCCTTTTCTAAAATAGGCAGAGTCGTCGCTGCATGTAGATGTTTCTATTTCCACATGATATGCTTTTTCATTTTCCTCCTCTAACTTGCAAATAAGCAAAGTCAGAGCAATAAAAAGACAAGAAATCCTGAGAGTCAGAACTGCACAGGCTCTTATGCGGCGTTGTTCTCCGTCCCTGTAGCAGGAACTGAGGTTGCAAGGCACATTTGTGCTTTATGCATGATGTGGTTAGGGAAGAGGTTGAGTGGGCACACACACACACACACACATACACACACACACACACACACACACACACACACACAAACACACACACAGTGTAAGGGACAGGCCACTGCTTTCAGAGGCATGTCAACTGGACACATTAACTTATAAAATACCCCCCCTTTCCATGAAATATGCAGCGCCGGGCCGCGGGATGGAAGTTCACTATCCATAATTGATGTAAATGAGGAGCTCTCCGACGGCAAACACTGTGCAAATCTGTCCTTCTTTGTGTGTCGCGGGGTAAATAGACTTGTGGGCTGAATTTTAAGTCGCCAGAGGTAAAGTCATATCTTGTACCATCATGCACCCTGAGCTTCTGAAGCCTTGCATTGCAGCTAAGAACAAAACCGGAGACAATGGGAGATGCGGCGCGGCGTGGAGTTGTGAGTATATTAATAACTGCCCGCGACAGAGTGAGAAAAGGTGGAGAGGGAGAGAAAGCGACTGCGAGCCAAACATGGTGAAATTTTTTTCTTGACACATGCACAAATTGAAATCTTCCATATTGACCTTGTATGAATTGATAACATCCTGGCACTTCAATAATGGATGCACCCCCAGCCCCACCCCCACACCCACACCCACCCGCTTTTCTCAGATTCCATGTCTGCCAAGGAGCTGGATGTTTCACTTGGCTGGCCTGGAAGCAGAATGAATATTTTACCGAGCATAACTGCCATCTCTTTCTCCATCAGCGTATCTGACATGCAAACGAACACGACGATCGTGTGTTCACGCGGGATAAGTGAGGTGAAGGTGATAGCACGCATTGCAGACGAAATGACGCTCCCTCCCTTTTTCTGATCCCTCGCTTATTCTCTCTGCCACCAGTCATCAAGTTTTACTTCACCCACTCAGTGGAGTCTAAATAGAGGACGTCCTACTGACCAGGTTTGCACTTAATGCAGGCATCATAAACCAAGTACATCCCAAACACGTACAGAACATGTGCAAACATGCACTACATGCAGCGGGATGCTTAGGGACCGTCTACAAAGTGAAAATTAATACAAAACGGAGATACGGGGAAAATGCAAAAAAATATGTGCATCGCAGGACTAGTTTCCACCGTTATGTGCAAATGAATTAATTTTGTTTTCCAAATATACGTTTCTTCTATCCATGGTAAAAGTGATTCACTCCTTTTGATTCTGTATTTAATTTTGTAATATGTATTTCATTTATATTTTCATACACTTTTAGGGAGATATGTGTGACCTGTGACCCCTCTTCCTTTTATACACGAGAGGATTAGGCTCACATATGGCTACATTCATTTTTGGGGCGGAATTTTGACTTTATTCTTGGAGTTCTGACTCAAATCTCAGTAATTTTGTAAATTATGAATTATGAATTGAAACACATGTAAGTATATGACAGGACGACACAAATTATAGATATTTGTATAGTCCTGGATTTAGACAATATCATCATGTAGCATGTGTGGGAGGTGTGAGTGGATTTATGAGCAATAAATCATGTTGAATAAATGAAAGAAATAACAGCCATCACCTGAGCTTCATTTGTTTGTGATCCCCAATGTTGAAGCTGTCTCATTCCCAAAAATGCAATGATTGGATCTGCAGCCATTTCTGAAGTTAGACAGCACTGATCAGCCATAACATTAAAACCACCTGCCATGTGTTGATCTAAGAACTGTGTGTTCTTACAATTTTCTATCAGCAGCAATATTAACTTTTTCAGCAATTTGAGCAGGAGTAACTCCTCTGTGAAATTAGACAACATGGACTAGCCTTCGCTCCCCATGCACATTATTGACCCTTAAGCACCCGAGATCAAGTCACTATGAAACTGTTTATAGCACTTTGGTAGGTACTACCCACTGCACACCTGCAATTCTGGAGATGCTCTGACCCAGTTTCGAAGCCGTCGCAATTCTTCCCTGGTCAAAGTCACTCAGATCCATCCACTTGTCCATTTTTCCTGCTTCCAACACATCAACAAAAAAACAAAACAAAAAAGGTTAACTTGCTAACTGTTGCTTTGTAACGAGATATTCCATACTATTCTGTCTTCAAGTGTCAGTGGTCATAATGTTATGGCTTGTGGGTGTATACTAGCATACTATAAGAAGAGACAATCACCTCTATGGGAAGGTTACAAAGTGGAAAAATCCAAAGAATACCAATGTAAGACTGAAATTTGCCAACCATTATTGAGCCACGGGTCATGACTTCTTACTGTCCACATATATTAAACATGAATAAGATGAGGCATTTACTGACCATCAACGGCCTCTGGGACGGCATATAGCTCTCATAAAATCTAGAAACAGCGGCCATTGGATTCCTGCACATTCTGTTATGAAAAATGAACTGAACATTTAGATACTTACACAATAATGAGCCTATGTCATAGAAAATCTGACATAGTAAAAGTGACGAAATGACTCTTCACTCTGCAGCCTGGTTCCCATATTGGTTAGCATCGCACTCTAATCCTTCACAACAATAAAATACCCAGCTTATCCCAGCACTGCACTGGAGAACTGATCACATTATGTAAACAGTGGTCTTCAATTTTCTTCCACCTCTGTCAGTTATTCATGATTCATCTTGCGCCATTAATGAAAATGGATCACCAGCAGTGGATTCTGCAAAAGGCGGGATGCTCCAACCTCACATGTAAGGAGAAAGATAAGCTTTTCTTTTAAGCTTTTCAAGTCCAAAGGTTGCAATAGAAAATATCTGGGAAGATATTATTGTTTAGAATGTTTCAATGGATGTGTGAGCATTAGAACTGGACCAAGGAACAACTGAAGAAGGAGATCTGGTCCGATGAATCATGTTTTCTTTTACATCACGTGGACGGCTAAGTGCGTGTGCCGCTCTATGTGCAGCCCATATGGCATTGTGGGAAGAAGAATGCGGAGGGAGGCAGTGCGATGTTTTGGACAATGTCCTGCTAAGGTCCTGGAATTCACATGGTGGTCTTTACTTTAATACCTCTCACCTAAACATTGCAGCAGACTAAGTACCCCCTTCTTGGAAACAGTATTCTCTAATGGCACCGGCCTCTTCCAGCAGTATGACATTCCCTTCACCACTGAGAGAATGGTTCGGGAATGGTTTGAGGAACACAACGGACTGTTCAAGGTGTTGGCCTCCAGATCAAACCGATCCACCAAGTCCAATCCTTTCTGGAACCACAGTGCAACTTACAGAATCTGCTTCTTCTTCTTCTTCTTTGGTCTAAGAGTTAAGCAGGCACTGCAGTTAAATGACGATTCTGTCGCTGAGGACTGTGAGGTTCTATGGGGACCAATGAAATAGGCTGGTTCGGCTATCTGATTAGAAAGCTTCCATTTGGTGGTTTTCCAGGCAGGTCCAACTGGGAGGTGATACCGAGATGGACCCAAAACTTGCTCGAGGGACTGTATATCTCATCTAGCCTGGGAAAGCCTCAGGATTCCCCAGGAAGAGCTGGAGGGTGTTGCTGAGGAGAGGGACTTCTGGAATGCCCCTCATAGCCTGCTGCCACCGCGACCCAACACTGGATAAGTGCATGAAAACAGATAGATATGCAATAGTTGGAATTTCCAGTGTTATTGGTGACTGCAGTAATATCCAAGGAAGTAATGCTGGCAGACTACAGAACAAAGTTCTGCAAATTTAGAAAGCAGTATTACCTCACAGCAATAGTAGCTTCTTTTTTTTCTTTTTGTTACTCCGAGTGTAATGCGACAATCACCTACGCCTCCTCTCTCTCCCTCCTCAGGGTCAAATCAATGGCCGTTGTTTGCGTCCTCTGATCTGGTGAATAAACCAGGGGACAGAGCTTGGATGTAGTTACCGCCGCATCCCTCCTGCAAATACTTCAAGGTCAATATCCGACTCACAAGGAGTAGAGGAACGACGCAGACTCTGGTTTCTCCTTTCTTGCAAACTGACCTCTTTCTTTTCCTGTCTCTCTCCTTTTACTGCGCCGCGCCTTCTGCTGGATGGTTACTACTAATCAAGCCTTGACTGGAGTCTTGATTTTAATCACCCTTGCCAAATTCCTACAGGCAAATAGCCATGAAAAATTTACCAGTAATTCTTCACCTTGTGCTGTGCAGCTATTTGTTGTCTGACTTTAAACTGTGTAAAATAATATATTATTGAATTCCAGGGAGGAGAGTCGAGGGGAGGCGAGCGGAGGGAGGGCAAGGCACAGAGGGAGACCAAGGTCGGCTGGTTTTGCCCGAGGAGCCGTCGATCAATATCATTTGGTCAATAACTTCTTTATTACTACCACTATCACTCCGAGCGATATCATTTTTAAAACTTTTTTTTCTCTCTGCTCAAATATTGAACCATGTGCCAACTAAAATGCAAAGCCTCGTCGCATAAAAGCCAAATGGATGCTTTGCAATTCTAATATTTGCTATTCAAACACATTCATTTGACCGGGGAAAAAACTGAGATGGGCTCCGTCTCTATATTATCATTTGTCCTTATTTACTATTTCACATATTGATCTGCCCCGTTTTTGCATAATTATTGATTGAGGGCATGACTTGCCGATGTCTGATCGTTCTTTAATAGAAGCATGAGCTCATAATGCGAAAGTGGCGGCTGTGGAAAGAATCTTGCAAGACAATCCCGCGTGGCCCGACGAAAAGAGGTTCACAGCCGGAGGAGATGTTACGGTTGAAGCCACAGTGGAGATTGCATCTGCATTAATCAAACCATGAAAGAAGGCCTGCTAGTCTCAAGATTATGAAATATTCGTAGTATATTTTGTCCTTGTTTCTTGAGACATACAAATTTCATCGCATCAGTTCTCCTTTACTAGAATTACTTTGGAGCGTTCTCTCGTGGTTCTTCATGCAGAGACGGTCAAATTATGACCTTTTCCTGACAATGGTGGACTTTAGAAGTTAAGGTTGATTTGAAGGTTGATTTTTTAAGATATTTCATAATTTAGTCTTATTCTGTCCTTAGTATCGATTAGTACATTATCCAGTTACTACTTTTTTTTTTGCATAGCTAAGTTTAGAGTATCCCGGAAATATTATGGAATTGTCATCGTCAATTTAATACGCAAATACATTTTGGGCGAGGAGGTATTTGATTTATTTTAGGAAAGTTCAGTTTTATATTTCTGACACTAGGGAGAACTTTATCTTTATATGTTTTCAGCTCCTTAATTTCCCAAACGTTGGCCTTTTTAAGTGAAAATTTGGTTTATATGAATGGAATCGAGGAGCTCTAGCTAGTAAAAATCATTTTTTACTCAAAAAATTCTGAATTTACTCACTAGAGGGAGTTTAGAGTGAACTTTTTAAGAAAAATAAGTTTTTACATAATTCATAAGTTAAACAAAATTATTTCATGTATCATTTTCAAATCTCCATAGACCTTATTGAGAGGAAGCACTGCATTGATTTTAGGATCCTTTGCAGGCTTTTCTTACTTATATCATATTTTTCTCTACAAGTTCATATTTTATGCCATACAGTTGGTTTTTCTATTAGAAAAAACACAGTTTTTTGGATTTCACCCTGTGACAACTCAATCAACCGATTGAGTCCAAATTTGGTGTATATATATATATCGACTCGAGGAGATCTACATTATACGTATGTTTTTGTCTAATAGTTCAGATTTTATTCACTTCTATTTAGGACTCATTACTATCTTTTTACATTTTATGGAAACATACCTTTCTAACGGTTGTTCCAGTTTAGTCCAGATGAGGTGCATGTGAATCAACTCAAGGAGATCTTTCATGTTTATATATCATATTTTGTTCTCACAGTTTATAATTTCCTCACAGGGGGACTTTAAATCAAATAATCTTGATAAAACCTTACATTTATTTTTTGGGAGTTCAATCAGGGGGGATTGCTTGTACAATGCAGGGGATTGGGGACTTTTCGAGGAATTACCCTTGTCGTCTTCCTTGTCGGGAAGACGACACCGTAGACCTAGTGAAAAAAAGAATCTTTCCATTTTCCTCTGAACTCACCGGCCGCCACAGACCCTAACCCCTGCCTGACCTAATAGTTCATCATGAATGACGAAGGTTCTGGGTTATTAATCCGTCCTTTTTCTGCAGCCTTTCATGTTTACACAGGTTCTCTCCAGGTACTCCAGCTTCCTCCCACAGTCCAAAAACATCACATGTAGGTGAACTCCTCGTCATCCATATGAATATGAGTGTGGATGGTTGTTTGTCTGTATATGTTGATCCCATGATGAACTGGAAACTTCTGCTAAAGTGTGTAACAATTTAAAAAAACTGGGGGGCTTAAGTGTGTGTTGAGGCCCTGTGTGGGTGCAAGGTACTGTAATGTGGGAGTATGAATAAAAAGTCCAGGGTTTTACCCGGTTCTTGCCCACTGTTAGCTGGATAAACTCCACAGGATGGATGGATGGATGACTCCGGCTATTATTGGAGCAGACGTCATCTGTGCTTAGTTTTTCTGTGCCAACAAATAAATCATCTAAAATCATCTCCGCCTCGTCAGAACAACTGAAAGATACAAACGCCTCTGAACTTATGTCACAAATATGTACAAATCAATCACTGGTGACACGTTTTAAAACTATTCAAGGCTACAGTCTGAATACCTTAACAAGAGTTATAGCATTTTTTTCTGCTCTTTTTATAACGTGACAACAATTTTAAAGGCCTGAAAATAATATCTTTAGGAAGAAAATGACAAAGAGGATGTTATTTAGGAGCGGAAGGAGGTTTTGCCTTCTCCTCCAACAGCGACAGTCATCATGCACTGAGAAGGAAATCTTCCCCAGACCCAAACAGTCAATATATTTTACCATTCAATCGGTTGATTATTGTTGTGCCGTTCCTTTTTTCTCCTTCCACGCTTCGCTCGGCCGCACACGACAAAGGACAGAAGGGTAACGACAATAAACACGAATCGTAGAAAGCACAATAACGGGCAGAAAAGGCAGTAAAGTTTGCGAGACCCCTGGAAAGGATTCTTCTTTACAGCCATGTTTAAAACAGGTTTGAACACGTAGGAGAAGAAAAGAGTGGCCTTTCGAACTTCTGCATGGGCAAGTTCCTATTTTTTTATATTATGTGTTAACGTCCGCAGCAGCTACGATGAGGTGAATTGAATTCCAACGGACCACACTGGATCTTTTCGTCCTCAGGAATTCTTCACTCAAACTGCCATCTTCCAGACTCTCTCACGAGTCTCTCACTATTAATAAAGGTTTAAAAATACTTTTATGTACTTTGGACTATCTACAATTCAAACTTTACCTAAAAGGAAAGCGTCTGTTTTAATGCTTTAAATAATGGGAGTCGTTGAAAACGAAGATTGTTTGTGCTTCTCTTCTTTCATCAAGGTATGCAAATGAGGAGTTTTCTTTTCATCCGTCCCTGATCCCTACGGATCAGAACTTCAAGGAAAAGTTTTTTCTTTTTATGGCCAACAGAAATACAATAACTGTTAACGTGTTTCTTAACTATCATATGTTTGTTGTTTTTAAAACATCAGTAGGTGGTATATTTAATATTCATTAACCGCAAGTTGAATGGCTTATATTTTCATCTATTATCTGTTTTTATAGTCCTTTTATTTTCTTTAGCTTTGTTAATTTCCTCTGATTTTAACGTTTTTAATTGTTTTATTTCATATTAAATCAACAATAAATCTAAAAAAGCAATTCATCTTTTATATTCATTGTTGTTTTTACTTTCTTGCATCTTAGTCTTCTTGATTTAGATCATCGGCCGTTCATCTGCCGTCTTTTTATATTATTCTCGTTTCTTTGTCCGTAAACATTCTTTGTGGAAGTGTTTTAGGGAGCTACGTAAATATTTGTATGATTGTGAATGAACAATGAAGTATGATTTCTATTACTATAATTATTACTACTATTAATGACTATTATTAATATTACAATTTTATTACATTGTTACTACTTTTTATTTTTTGCTATAAAAAAAATGAATTACGATCATTAGTAAGATTATTAGTATCATCAGCATTATTATTA
Organism: Lophius piscatorius; assembly: GCA_009660295.1. NCBI lineage: Eukaryota > Metazoa > Chordata > Actinopteri > Lophiiformes > Lophiidae > Lophius > Lophius piscatorius. Next base: position 29,062 of record VRLP01001791.1, on the reverse strand, counting down.
TTACTTTGCTATTAACACCACTGTTATTACACAATTATTACAATTAATACTATGACTAAAATTAATATTGGAATGTAAATATGTTTGTTTTGATCTGTGTAAATTATTGTAACTATCATCACTGCTATTACTATAGTAGCTTGTTATTATTATTATTGTTATTATTAATATTCTTTTATAAAGCTTAGATTAGCTGAAACTATGCAAACTATCCCAATAATGGATTCAAGCCCAAAGTGGAGTTGAAATGTAATAATCATTTGCACCAAGCTGTAAAAACAGTATGCGTGTAGTTCTACAGCAGAGGCCCCTGCTTCGGTATGTAATATGAGAAATTAGATGAGAGTGACCTCTGACCCCAGTAATTGTGGTATTTGTTGACCCAGTGATCTTCAGGTCTTACTCAGACTGGAGCCTCAGGACACAAACACAGATATAGTGGGGGACGTAGAGGGAAAAAAACAAAAACATAAAGTGAAAGTGTGAAGAGAGAGAAGCAGGTTGAGTTAAACATAATAGAAAGAAGAAAAAAAAGCATTCCAGGGTATCGGTACTAATTTCTAAAAACAAATATTATCGAGAATACTTTCTGATTTTGACAAAAGCAAAATCAAAATAATCAGTTTAGTCTCGCTGAATTTTCGCAGACTTCATAATCGGTGCAGATTGTGGATCAAATAAAAAAAAATAATAAAAAGGAATTATTGAACTTCATGACCACGGCAGAAAACAAAAAAACAAACAGAAAAAAACAAACAAACAAAAAATATCATAGCTATTGTTCAAGAATGCCGTTTTTATATTTGTAAATGTGATGTTAGAGGCTGGTTTCGGTTTCACCTGGTTTGTTTTATCCGTTGATGTTTCCTTCCTCATTCTCATAATCTCTGCCACAACATCACACATCAACAAAGAAGGAAAGGGGAGGAGGGAAAAAAAAGAAAACTAAAAGCGAGGGGGGGGCTGTTACCTGACCCTTGTTTCACTTTTGGGAGGGAGGTCAAGGCTAATTTTAGTCTCATCTCATTTAATCTATACTTCCACTTGTGCTCTTACAGCTTTAAACGACATATGTTAAGACTCCAGCCCCCGAAATTAACTATTTATATGACTGAAATAACTATTTGAATTAACTTTAAAAATAATGGAAAGTATTTAAACATTTATCCTGGTGTAAAAGTGGAAAAAATTCAGTTAAAATGATCAAATACACCATTGTTTTAAGAAAATAAATAAAATACACAATCATGCAATTATGAGTTGGAAATAAAACAAGTTTTGAACGTTTTATGGAATCACTGTCAACTAATTGTTTAAGTTAAATTAAAGTATCTGGTTTGGGGTTTTCTGAGTGTATTAAAGAATGTATTGGTCCAACTTAAAACACTTGGGTTGTTTAAATGTTAATTTGGGTTAAATCATAGAAATTACTTGGATAAGGTCCAAATGATTTAAATAGGGTTGATTCAACCTGGTTAACTGGATTTTAAGTCTGACCATTTTAATTAAGTTGATTCAACTTTATTTTATTGAGTTGTTCCAGCTAATTTGGAACAACTCAATAATTTAATTTGGAACAACTCATTTAATAATGCTTTCCATTATTTAATTAAATTAATAATAAGAGGAATTCCTGTTAATGTAAAGTTTGCATCAACGGTGGAAATCAAACTAGACAAACAAATATGGAAACTCAATTTCATCGGTTAATGTCAACTTGTTGGATTCTTCTGAAAATTGCTGAATAACATGCAAGTTCTACATGATCTAATCGTGGTTTTGTTACAAGAATAGCATTATTTCATACAAAAATACATGTTAGGTTTGAAGTAAATCCAACAGGCGTCCAGTTTCCTGTTTTTGAGTGTAACACATCCTATACTTTAGTTCCCATGCATAGACATCCGTGTAAGCACATAATCACACATAATGTTACAGCGAGCTAAAATAAATACCCCCAGACAGTCACATAAACACACACCTGCCCTCTTTCTCAGAACCTCTGGGGGGCTGGAGGCCTTGACCTTAAAACTCTCAGTCGGTGTAGAGCAAAATGCTTCCACATTTTCCAAATATCCACAAAGGAGAAGGTGCGGCTTTTATAGCCGAGCCATCAGGACAGATTGAGCCATCGACTTAATCTCTACCACACCTCCTGCCATATGTACACACGCATGTTTCAACTGCAGGACGAGCATGAAGTTTATATCCTCTTTGAAGAGTATACTATAGTGTTTACTTATGCCAAACAAACCGCGGACTCGTCCTTTTTTCCTGCACTTTGCTCCGGGCGAAGATTTTCGGGAGTAGCAGCTGAAGCTGGACAACACGTGGAGTCACCTTGTAAACTGGAGGTGATAATTGCGATAGGAGAAGAGTTGCCTTTCACACATCCAGCAGATACAGAGACACAATATGACGCAGCGTTATCGTCTACATGCTGTGATCGGATGAATTACTTGTTTTTAATGTATCTTATCCATCGCATATTTGAGAAAAAAAGTGTCTTATTGATTTTCTGTGCACTCCAATTCAAAAATTAGGCCTAATCTGTCGTTCCAGACGGCGAGGGTATATCCCTGGAAGCCCCTAATCCCCTGCACTGTATAAGCAATGCCCCTTATTAAACTTTTCAAATTAATTGTGAAATTGAGTTTGAAAAATAGCATGTATCAAAGAAAAACTTTTAGAGTAACATATGATGTACACAAGGTAGATCTTCTCCGGTCGACTTCATGTGAACCAAATTCTGACTAAATCCAACCAGAAATAGTGTTTTTCGTAAAGAAACTCACCCTAGTGAGTAAAATAGGAACTTCTAAAGTAAAACGTGACATGTAAAAGTTACAGATTAGCAGTTGCGACCCTATGTAAGTAGTTTATGAACAATCATATGAAAATATGGGTAAAATGTAATATAAATGATGAATAGATCTCCACCAGTTGATTAAAATGCACACAATTTGATGTAAATCGGACTAACGGTTGAGAAATCATGGCGGGAAATGTTCCCAAAAGTGTGTAAAAAGAGAACTTTAGAGTAAAATATAATGTAGAAGACAGGTCTACTTATTCAATTCATATGCAAGGAATTTGGATTTAATTGGGCAGACGGGTAGGAAGTCACATCTGTAAAACATGTTTTCCGTAAAAAGCTCCCCTAATGAGCAAAATATGAACTATTGCGGTAAAATGTGGCTAACACAAGATTGATATCCTTCAGTCAATTCACAGGCTTGAAAGTTGGACTACATCTGACAAGACCTTAAAACATGAAGCTCCTACTGTACGAAATGTACAACTGATCTTTCCAAAAAACAATCCCATTCTTCCTCGCACTAAGGTCTATGTGGATATTAAATTTGAAAACGATCCATGTATTTACTTTTGAGTTATCGCGTTATACCGAAGGCGCTGCCGCTGCAGCGACTATGAATCCATAATAACCCCGACTTTTTCTCCCAAACCATTATATTATAACAACTCAATTTGGTGAAAACTGTTCTGTTGGATTAAGTAAATTCAAGTAATAATTTTTTGTCCCACTCTGATGACAGATTCCTGTTGCAACCAGTAATGCGCATCTTCAGATTCAAACACATGGAATTCATTTCTTCTGCATCGTGACCTACAGAATTTCCATTCTAATCTTGCATGTATTCCTAGAATAGTAATGTATTCCAAAAATAGTAATGCACATGTTGCCAGTCAAACTCATCGCTCTCTCGCATTTTGATGCCCATTTCCTGGTAGGGAAAAAAAAGGCCTTCTTTGCAACATTAGCTCTCTGGCGGCGCGCTTGTGAAGTTCCACGCGGCTAATAGCAGCCCGGAATCTCCTCAGGACCCTGATCTTTTATTCAAGTCAGCCCTTGTGCAGTCCAACAAACTTCATTTATATTGCATGTCCTAGTCAGCAATATGGAAAGTCGAATTAGCATACACAGTCGCGGACACAGTGATTACAGGCTGACAGGCGACTTACACGGCCCCCTGCAAAGAGCCGAACATGTCTTCATTTTATTTTTTTTCACCTCTTTCCTCCGTCCTTCTATGGCCCAGAGCAGCTGGTACAAGGCTTTCTAATAGAGCAGAGCACCGGAGAGACACGGCGAGGGGAGCTTTAATAATGAATGGGTGACATTGGTGATGGGAGAAAGAGAGGCAGAAAGTAAGGGAGAGAGAGAAAGAGAGAGAGAGAGAGAGAGAGAGCGCAATAAGGAGAACAGGAGTTTTAGTGGAGCGTTCCGCAAAGTATAACTGCACACATTTTTAGTTTTGTAACTGTGAACAGACAACAAGATCTCTGGTGAGGTTGTGGAGCGACACTAGCTTGCTCTATTCCACATTATGTGCTACAAGGTCAGATATAGCAGCAAAGACACGTAGAAAGATGTACAGCTTTTGACCGACATTCATAGAAAATTGAAGGAGTGATGAAGGAAGAATGATTTTCTTGATTGCTGGTTTATAACTTGGGTTGATTCTGTTGAAGAGGGGTTCTTCAGAGAAGACTGGGTCCCCTTTGTTGGCCATCACAACAGGTAGTGCATATTAAAGCCAGGAAGCAGCTGCTATAGCCTCAAGGCTTACTTTTCATTAATTTCCCTTGACGTAACGAAATAATCACTCCGGTACCACCTTTGCGGACGCAGATATTATTAGGAGTTATTACGGTAATTGGCAATTCCATAGCAGCCTCCCTACATGGGCGCAGTCATGCTATATAGCGGCACTATGTGCCTACAAGGAGCGAAGCCATAGTCTCCAAAGACAATGGAAACCTCGTTGGTGTAAGGAACGGATCATGTGCGATAGCTGTCGGAGTGATTTTAACACTTCCTGTCCTGGCAGAAGGTGGGATCTTACGTTTTACTCATAGCTGTAGGCGGTCCTGTGTTTTTAAATCTTTTTTTTTACAGTCCATTTGCTTCTGCGGGTTGGGTCACGGTGGCAGCAGGCTAAGATGGGATTTCCAGACTTCCCTCTCCCCAGATGTGATATATAATCCTTGCAGCGAGTTCTGGGTCTACCCGGGATGTCCTCCCAGTTGGACATGCCTGACAAACATCCAGAGGGAGGCGTCCTGGAGGCATCCTTATCAGATGCTCGAACAAACTCGGATCCTTTCGAGGCAAAGAAGCGGCGGCTCTAATCTGAGCTGTGTATCCTGTCTTTAACGGTGAGCCCAGCCTCCTCACGAAGGATGAGGTTCATTTCAGCCATTTGTATCCTTGACCTCGTTCTTTCGGTCTCTACCCAGAGCTCACGGGCAGAGGTGAGGGTTAGAACCTAGATGGACCGCCGAAATGAGAGCTTTGCCTTACGACTCAGCTCTTTCTTCACCACAACAGATCAATAAAACACCGGCCTTACTGTTGATGCCACACCGACCCACCTCTGCACCTCCACGTCCATTTCACCATCACTTGACAACAAGACACCACGATACTTAAACTCCTTCACTTGAAGCAGCAAGTCAAAGCAAAGCAAAAGGGGACAATCCACCGTTTCTCAGCACAGAACCATGGTCTCAGATTTGGAGGCGCTGAATCTCATACCGGCTGCAAACAGCAGAGATACAATTCTGATCTCTAGTAATATTGAATCATTTGGTAAATCCAAAACACATAATTATGAGTAACAGGACTTTGAAAAGGATGTGGAACAAATATGGAGGAAATGGTAGATGTTGTGAAGCAGGAGATATCAACTTTATTCTCGTGAAATTTCAACTTTATTTTCATCACATTTTTAGTGTATTCATATAAAACTACATTATTTTTCTCATCATATTGTGACTTTATTCTCATAATATTTCGACTTAACTATCGTAAAACTGCCAGTAATATAATGAGTTTATTCTTGTATTGACTGTTCTAATAATATGTAATATTACAATTTTATTCTCATCGTATAACAACTTTATTCTTGTAAAATTTCAATTTTATTCTCCTAAAATAAACTGTAAATCTCATATTTTGACTTAATTCTTGTCATATTCCAACTTTATTCTCAAAAAAATTCAATTTTATTGTCATCCTGTCACAGCTTTATTTTTATATTAAGACTTAACTCTCTATATAATGACTTCATTATTGTAATATTTTGACTTTGCCCTCATAAAAATGAGACTTTATTCTCATCATATTTTATTCTCATAATGATACGTTTTTTATTCTAACAACATATCGACTTTATTCTAATAATATTATGACTTTTTTCTCAAAATCACACATTTTTATATTTTTCAAGATGATCCTAATAATCTTTCGTCTTCCTCGGTCTGTACCGAGAGAATAAAACTGCAAGTGTAAACGCTCCGTAAATACGTTATTATTATTCCCTATTCGGATTAAGTTACGTAATAGTCTGCATTAAAAATAAGGGGGATGTTTAAAAAAACATTAAGAAAAGAAGAAAGGTGAAGATAGAAAATGATAGATGAAGAGATAAAAAAAAAAAGGGAAAGTCTGTGTGAGTGTGTGTGTGGTGTGTGTGTGTGTGTGTGTGTGTGTGTGCAGCCGGGTTGTAATGTATTCAGGACAGGCCTGGCCAACCACTGCTATCAAAGGGACCTGCCTGACGAACTGTAATAACTGGAAAATTATTTTGATAGCCTGAAACAATCTTGGATATCACAGAACTTTATTAAAATAATATCAAATCAAATTAGCCTGTATCCCCATAATGAATTAAGTAACAGGTTACGCCGATATTAATCTCCTGGCTGGCTCGCAGGCATGACGGCTTCAGCATTTAATCAGGGCTACCGCTCTCTCTCTCTCTCTCTCTCTCTCTCTCTCTTCACGGGAGGGTCTCTCTCACACACATCTAGGAGAAATCCTCGACAGGCAGACAGCCCCGTAGCTGCGTGACGGTTCGGCAAGGATGGCTTCAAAAAGACACACACCATCTCCTGCTCCCCCTCCAAATAAAGATGGTGATTTTGGCCCCCCACACCCTCGTCGCTCGCCCCCAGTGAGGTTAACAGCAAAGGAATCAGTGTGGGTGTGTGTGTATATGAGTGTGTGTGTGGGGACTTAAGGGGGTTCTCATGTGGGGATGTGGGGGTCTCGGGAGAGTTGTGATTAGCAGCTGACCCACGGGGAGGGAAATAAGAATATGTCCACAGACACACACACACACAGACACACACACACACACATTCACACTCCATCCTCACGCCAGACTAATGTGGATTTAAAGGAACGATCAAATAGAAAGTCTGCGTGAATGATAAGAAAGAAATGAAGACAAATTCATAATTTAGACTCAATTTTACTATTAATATTTTATAATAAACAGATTTTTACATTTGACCTTAAATCAAAACTTCTTCTCAAGTGTTTGGCCTTATTTTTCACAAAGCAGAATTAGACCTTCAGGATTCTCTAAACTGAAGGATTTAACTTCCTGCACCAGATGACTTCAGGAATCCAATCATGTTCAACATGCCAACGGTTAGTCTATTATACCACACCATCACCTCCACCACCTGACAATTCTATGACCTTTCATTTCATTTTAACAGACCGTAATGAAATATCCATCCATCCATTTTCTGTATCCGCTTATATAAGATAAGATAAGATTCACTGAGGTCGCTTGGGGCTGGAAAGAACGAATGATAATGAATGAATGAAGATTCACTCATTATCTGTAAACGCTTATCCTGATAAGGGTTGTGGGTGGGGGCTGGGTATCCCGGCCGACACTGGGCTGGAGGCGGGGTCCGCCCAGGGTGGATGTCGGAGCCGACACGTAGAGACAAACAACAATTCATGCTCACATTCACTCGGAAAGAAGCTATGCTAGCACAGGGAGCACATGCAAAAGGTTATTATCGGGCAGCACTGCTACCCCGGCACCGGACTTATGGGGGCGCTGTTTGTAAAAGTAGCACATGCTGATTTTAACAGCAATGTTTGGCCACATTTAGCTCCAAATGTTAGATTTAAATCTAAATGTTCTATCTAAACGTTACATTTTAATGATTTAACCCAAATCTGGTCCATATAGATAAACTCAAGGATCTGGTTGTATTCATATATTTATATCATATTTTACAATAATACTTCATAGTTCACGCACTATGAGGAGCTTTTTTCATATCTTTCCCAAAACGTCGGGCCGATTTTCATGCACCAAATTTTGGACTCAATCCGATCGAGAAGATCTATCTTTACATATCAGATTTAACTCTAGTGGTTCATGTTTTATTCACTAGGGGGAGCTTCTTTACGCAAAACACTATTTTCAGACAAGACTTTGCAGTTCAATCGGGAGATTGCATGTACAACGCAGGGGATTAGGGCCTTTTTGGGGATATACCCTTGCTGTCACGGCCGACAGCATTGGTCTAGTTATCGTATCTGCTATTATTGTCATCGTGGGTCTGTGTGATCCATACCACCATTGGGTTTGGATCTACTTGAAGTTTGTGTTTTTCTGTCAACTTAGTTCTTGCTCATGTGGGTTCTGTTGGGTCTTTTACAATAATGAGAAGACCTGCTCCTTAAATGAAGTGCCTTGAGTTAGTTTTCAGTATTTGGCGCTACATAAGTAAAATTGACTCTGACTGACTTGGCTTCTCTAAGAGAGTTCACTCTTGTCAATTACCCCGATGCATAAGTGGTAACATGGAGGTAAATGCTGCCGCATGTTCAGAGGCTCCATTTACAGGGTCTTTTAGGGGTTTACTTAATATCTTCTTTTAAAATACACCTTGTTCCAACACTAATTAGCCCACATAAAAAGTTTTTTTCGGCACGAGATTATCATCAGATAATCGTCAGAGACACATTAGGGGCGGGCCTTAATCCCAGAAAACTGAGACTTAGACTGCTTTCATGAACCCAGTCTCTAGAGTTCAGCTCATGAGGAGGTGAAAAAAAAAGAGAGCCTCTTCTCTCTTCTTTCCACAGCCTCTTATTCCGGTCCTCCTTGTCCTCCAACTTAAGCCCCCCTGGCTGATATTGCTGTCGCTTCCCTCTTATCTGTCCCCTGCCTGCCGTCTTTCTTCTCTGCCCCCTCCTCCCTGTTGTATTGGCCGGCAGACTGCGCCGCACATCCCACCTTAGGGTGGGAAGGATGGTGGGGACACTAAATCTTTTGATGCAGCCGTCTGGGCCGATAGCATCTGAACTTGCTGCGCCTTTGCCAGGCAGCGCTGACAGATGTAGCAGGACCCTTCCACAGCTCCCAGCTATTGGATATCTATTACTGCTGACACTCTGTGTGTGTGAGTGTGTGCGTGTGTGTGTGGGTGTGTGTACTGTACATGCTTTTTAAACAGAAATATCTTTATGAGAACAAATCTGACATCACACACGCCCAGACTCTCACTCACATGCGTCGATACACGCCTATAAAAACACATGCAAAGAGTAGAACAGCGTCCCGTCGCTCGTCTTCACGTATTTGTATCACACCAGCCCATCTTTCCCATTTGAGTCCGAGCACTTAGGAGGAGCCATGCTGAAATATGAAGCGTTTTATCTGGCAATCCAGGTACATTCATTTCTTCATGTCAGGGCATGTACGTCCTTGAACTTGTGCACTCGGAGCGCACACAACCCCGAGCTCGCTGCAAATTCCCCCTTTTTTTTTTTTTTTTCATGATCTCAAATAGTGACACATTGCGTTTGGAAATAGAGCTACGATGGCAAATCAACAAAAACGTCACAAAAAGTGATGCATTCCCATGCGCTGACACGTTTCAATGACGGCGTGAGGCCTGCTGATAGCGGGGAGGGGATAAACAGCGGCGCGTTCTGTGCAGCGCGTTGAATGAGAATGAAGCGACGTCTGTGTTTTAGATACACAAAGCAGGTGAGTGGGAGAGGATTAGTTGGTGAAATTTAATTCCAACGACTCTTCTTCTGCGTGTGTTTGTATGTGTGTCACTGACAATGCCGTTTCTCATAAATGCAGATGAATGTGTGTGTGTGTGTGTGTGTGTTGTTTCCTCCGCTGGGGGTTTAGTGTGCCATCTGGAAACTCAGGAGGATGAGGAGGCTGGGGGGTGCTTCCGTTATGAAGGCTCCTCCACCCCTTGTGCCCTGCCCCTTCCCTATGGGGCCCCAACGGACCCCCGCAACCCTCCAGCAATGCCCCCCCCCCACCCCATACAGACATGCCGCAACACTCACACACACAGACACACACCTCCTTCCTGTCCATCACCACCTCTGCTTTTGTTATCGCTCCAACAGAGTAGACTTCAGTCTCGGGTGATGTTTTCTCTCACCTTTACTTTGCTCCACACTAAAAGGTCAAATTTTACACATTTAAGAACATAAATATGATTTATTCACTTTTCCGAGCTTTACCCATATCGACAATTATGTTTACCGTATTTAATGGAACATCTCACGGCTTCTGCTGCCACTTCACAGAAACTTATCCAGGTACCTTAATTCCTCTGATTCAATCCATTGAAAGTACAAGAGGGAGTATGCTGATCAGCCATAACAATAAAACCACGAAAAAACCCGCTTTGCATTGTTCACTGACACTTTCCCACATGAAATTGTGCTATAGTAGCTCTTCTGGGTCGTGCCTTCACTGCAAACATGCATATATGAGCCTTAGGCGCCCATGACCCTGTGAGGAGTTCACCAGAAGTCGCTCTTCAGACCACTTCAGACCTGGAGATACTCTCATCTAGTCATCTTGTTATCTCAAAGTCGCCCAGATCTTTACACTTACCAGCATTCTTTCTTGTTCCAATACATCTACGTGTATGACCAAATGTTCAGTATGCCTAATGTATCCCTCTCACTGGCAGGCGCCATTGTAACAAGATAGTCATCAACCTTCAGTGGTTTTAATGTTATGGCTGACTAGTACATTGTAAATTTGTTTACAGTAGTCTGCTTTAGAACCTACCTGGAAGTATTTTACCTTCTTCAACAAATGCATCCCTGTACTGGGGATGGTCAACAATTTTATTGAATGTTGAACATTTATTATGTCCTGAAAATGAGATATTATGGAATCATCATATTCTTCGTTTTAACAAGATAACTCCAAAACTATTTCATGGATCATTTTCAAATTTTTATAACCACATAGACCTTAGTGTGAGGAAGGTCTTGATTGATTTTGGTAAAAGTCAGATTTATCTTTCATACACTAGGTGGAGCGTTTTCTCCAAAAGTTTTTGGGCCATAGTTTCCAAATTTGGTGCATTTGAATCGACTGGAGGAATTCTATTTTGTATTTTTCCTATTCTACTCTAGTAGTAAATATTTTACTCACTAGACCACTCACTTTAACCACCCGAACCGCCTCCTCCTCCCCCGGACTAAGCTCAGCATCATGGATGATCGGGCCTTCTGTTCTGCTGCCCCTCATCCGTGGAATGCCCTCCCCGAACATCTGTGGGCTCCACAGACGACTGAAACTTTTTAAAAAATGACTTAAAACTTTCCTTTTTAGCAGAACCTATAACTTTTAACAAACATTGCTGCTTTTTGGTCATATTTCTATATTATTGGTATTACATTTTTTTTTATTGATGCTTTTATCTGCTTTTTTCTTGTAGCAGTTTGAGATTTGATCAACATGTAAAGTGCATTATAAATTAAATGTATTATTATTATCATTTATTATTATTCATTCATTGTTACTAGGGGGAATGTTCAATCCGAGGGATTGCCTGTGCAACGCAGGGTATTGGGGATTTTTCAGGGATCTATAATTATAGTTAAGGATTTTAAAGGATGTTCAATGACGATTCCATAATACCACGACATTTTCTGGGATATAAATCAAAAAATTTGTTAAATATGATCACCTTTGAAAAAAAGTATACTATTTCACTCGATTATAAATGTGACAAAAAAAAACAAGAGTCAAAACGGGTCAAAATCAGCATTGGCTTAAACCTACAAACATAGGTGACAAGTTAAAATCATCCCATATTAACCAACATCTCCTTCCACTGAGCTTCGCCGCGGAGGCATCATGGGAACATTTGGCTCCTGAGATTTAAGGATTGGAGCCTGAGCAGCTGCCAGAGGAAAAAAATCTTCTCCCTCACTTTCCTCCGCTTCTTCCTTTTATTATTATTTTTTTTTTTTTATACATCCACCCATATTTGTCATTCAAACCAGCTTTAATGGAGAAAGATCTATGCATATGTAAGTGACAGAACCGGGAGCCCATTACCAGCATTCAGTGGAGCACTGTGGAGAGGCCCTCTCCAGGCTTGGATTACTGACCATTAGGGCTTATTTCTGCACCATCTCCAGGCAATTATTCCCCAACAATCTCCCCCAAAACCCCCCCCTACGCACGCACACACACACACACACACACACACACACACACACACACACACACACAGACAAACTCCCTCACCTCCAATACATCAGCATCACTCCTTTGCCTCCCCCGCACACACCCCCCCTTCACTCCAACTCATTTTAACCATTTCACATCTCGAGGAGTCACATCTTGGAGAATCTCTCTCTCTCTCTCTCTCTGTGTAATATCTGTCAGGGTGTTGACTCACTCATGCATCTTCTTCAAAGCCCCTCGTCTGCTCCCAGCGTGGCGGCCTTGTGCCGGGTGGACGGCGGTGGCGATAATGAGGATATTGAAGAAGATGATGATGATTAGGTCGAGTCTGTAGAAAATAGCTCCCGGTTTGTATGCGCGCACCTGTAATTAATGTTGTCAACCAGGTTCCGCTTCCTGTCTAATGAAGTCATCGGGAAAAAAAAAAGGGAATTATGTGCGGCGAGAAGTCGAGAAGTGATGGGATTTGCATTTTGACGGCGGCGACGCGCAATATGTTTTGGCACGTCTGTTCCAGTTTATCTTGCCTTTCAGCAGATAAACTGGAACAGTAGAAGTTAATGAGAGCCACAGAACGGAAAGAGATAAACAACTAACTTGTTTGAAAGTGTATGCTTTTGTTCACCTTTGTGAGCACGCGCACGTATGTGTGTGTGTGTGTGCATGTGTGTGTTTGAGTGGTTGTGTGTGTGTGATTGTATGTGTGTGTGTGTTAGTGTGTGTTTTAGTATGTGCGTGTGTGTAAGCGTTTGTGTTTGAGTGTGTGCGTGAGTGTTTTGTTGGTGTGTGTGTGTATGTATGCGTGTGCGTGAGTGTATGTTTGTGTGTGTGTGTGTGTGTGTGTGTGTGTGTGTGTGTGTGTGTGTATATGTGAGTGTGTGGGTGTGCATGTGGGTGTGTGTCTGTTAGGGTGTTTGTGTGCAGGAGTGTGTGTGAGTGTATGTGTGTGTGTGCATGGGTGTGTTTAATTGGGTGTGGGTGTGTGTGAGTGTATGTTTGTGTGTTAGTGTGTGAGTGTGTGTTTTAGTATGTGTGTGTGTGTAAGCATTTGTGTTTGAGTGTGTGCGTATGTGTGTATGCATGCGTGTGCGTGAGTCTATGTTTCTGTGTGTGTGTGTGTGTGTGTGTGTGTGTGCGTGAGGGTGTTTGTGTGCTTGAGCGTGTGTGGTTGTATTTGTCTGTGTGTGTTTTTGAGTATGTAGCCAGGTGAAGGCTGTGAGCGAGTGTTGAGTTTCGACCTGGTAGTGTGAGAGGCAGTGTAACCTGGAGGCTAGTTGAGATCCAAATGACATTGGCCCATCTCCAACAGCTGTGACCTAGCTGCCCACTCGCATATGTACACACATCGCATGGGAACACGGGGAAAAATAAGATCATGGTCGGTTTCCATGATTTGAACGCACACACACAAACACCTAACTTTTGAAACTCCTTACTAGCTGAGCTGCAGCTCCTGGTGAACGGTGGGACAACAGATGTGATCCAGATGCACAAAAATGCATTAGAAGTACAAACTGTTGTTTTTTCCATTTCAATAACTCAAACTTTATTCATAACCACATTTAACTCAGAGAGCACAACAGAACCTTATTATAACAGAGCCGACATTATTGTGATAATCTGTAAAGTATCTGAAATAAAGTGATATATTCTTAATTTCTTTAATAAATAAATAAAATAAAACAAAAATACCTTTGGATTCAAATTGATACCCGTACGTAAAACCGGTCAGACAATCATGTCTGTGAATTTATCAATTATTGTCAATTTTTTTTTTTTAAATTGCAGTTGAACAATGGGTGTTACAAAAACGTTCTTGTTACATCCCATTGTGAAGTTACCAAAATGTAATCATCTTTGGGATATGTCAAACCCTACTTCTGGGTACATTTTCATACAAATCCGACCATTACTTCTTCGGTAATGTCGCTAACAAATCAACAGATGAGCAGAGGTAAAAACATTTTTGAACCACATGATATTGTAACAGTGATATCGTTCTTTGAAGGTTTGTCTGTCAAATCCCATCACATCGTCATAGAATCCTGTAACAATGTTTATTAAAATTACTTATTTTGTGAGGACAAAGTTACCTTCAACCATCAAATTATGTTGAGATCACCCTTGAGTACCGGTGAAAGTCCACCTTAAGTTCAATTAAATTCCCCGGAGGGGTTCCTGAGATGGCCGCAAGAATCGTTCGAGTATAGAGAAACAAGTACGGATGGATGGACAACCTGAAAATGTAATCCCTCGGGTCATGAAGGCATAAACACTGCCCTGAAGTTCATTCATTAAACATAAAAACAGGCAGTCATGCAGTTATTGACACACTCACACACGCACACACAAGCATGCACGCACACACACACACACACACACTCATCTCACGTTCGTGCCGGGATACCTCACATAAAGTCTGCACGATAAAATTACTCCAGTATAAACACATCAAAAGTTGAACACCTCAATTATTTAAAAGCACAGTGAGTGCATCGTTAAGGACACAGTAATTATCCTCCATCTTAATGAAGTTTTCATTAAGACATCTGCAATACGCCACCTGTCTCCACAGAGATTTAATATTCCCACTGTAGGCAGGTAATGCGCCAATCATTTATAATAAACCTGCATTATGAACTAGTGAAAAGGTGAGCTTTTAATCAAAGGCCGACAAAACGGCGCTTTAAGAACTAGAGTGGGTTTAATTTCCCTGATTTTCATTGAAATGAATGAAAGTATTTCAGTGAATGAATGCCGCGCATTTAGTCGCTAACATGACAGGGGCAGGGTTAATGAGGTCATAGACGTCACAAATACATTTAAATCCTTCTGAATTTTAACAGTTAACTGCATGCTTAAAGGTAGATGACGATCCTTGTGAATAATGAGGACTCTGTGTAATGGTTCATGCAGCAGGCCGGTTTAGGAAATGATCAGCTCACATATAAGCGACGTGGATGATAAACTGCATCGGTGTATCTTCAGTCATCAGGTCTAAAAAAAAGAGGCTACCAGTTGGAATTTGATGCCATGAACTGGGCTATGTGGATGGTGAGATGGGACTTCTAGTATCAGTCAGGTCATGTGACTTGGCAAATCCAACTACTCAATGGTTATAATGTTTTGGCTGATATTTGTAAATAGAAGAGATTTACAGCAACAACTTACAAAAAGAAATGTCAAGGACTCCTATACTCATACTAATGAAACTCTCCAACTCAGGCCAAAGACTGGAAGAGTGAGGTGTGGCGTATTGTAGGCAACTGCCTGTATTGTAGGGGAGTGAGAAATGTATTCTCACTCCCCTACAAATCTGGCACTTGTGTAAAAGTTGCGTGCTGCTTTGGTCCTGGGAGGCAAACGGAGGCTTGGAAAGGGGTAGTGAGATGAGAGAAAACCCGACGGAAGCCTTTGATCCTGGGAGATATTAGCAAGAAGCAAAAGAAAAAGGGAAAGAGATATGTTTCATAAATACAACCTGGACTCCGAATACAAATCCAATTGAAAATGCATGAGCATCCTTTTTTTTTTTTTTTTCCTTTTCATGTCCCGTTGTAATTAGCAACAGTGGTGTTTGTGTTCCCTCTAACCTCATAATAAAAAGCCTTCATTCATATTTCTAGGGGCACAGGTGGGGGGGCTGGGGCTGGGGCTTGTCACTGAATATTTAGATCAAGAGGAAATGTGAAATGCTGCATGCTTCAACATATCGCCACGGCTCAAATTAATGATAAAACGAGACTAAATCAAATGTGGGATTATGCAAGGGCACCGAGCAGAGCAAGGAAAATAAAAGGGGAATTTAATTATTAGAAGATTTTTTTTTTCCTCCCTTATTTCATCTTGCAGGGGAAGATTTTTTTTTTTCTTTATACATGTTTAATTTTTTTCCTCTTTGGCACGTTATCGAGTTGTTTCCTCGGGGCTGATGGAGAAGCACTTGCTCGCTTGCTGGGCCAAGCCTCCTTAATGATGCCTTTGTCGGAACGTCAGCACCATTTTCAAAGCAGAACTCCAGCCAGCTGACCCAGCCATTTACAACCTGACAATGAGCAGCTGTAATTGAAAAGTGTTTGACGAAAAGCCTCATACACACACACAAACACACACACACACTCACACACACACACACACACACACAAACACATCCTTCTTGAGATTATGGTAACAAGCGAACAATGTGGCGACTGCATGCTCTTAAAAAAGCCGTAAAGCCACTCAAAGAACCCACTACCTATTTAGCATGCTAACAAGCTAACAAAGCCTTTCCATTACAGTAACACGGGCTACTGCACCACACACACACACACGCACACACCCTGGTCCGTGTAATAGACGGTTATGCTAATAAGCTAACAAGTGTCATTGCTTTGTGGTAATGTAACATGGCCTAATGCCATATAGCTCCCATAGCATAAGTTCAAGCTAACAAGCTAATGAGCTCAATCTGCTGCTGTGATAAGGGCCTAAAGGGGCCGCGTTGCCGCCTATTCAAACACGACTTAAAATGCTAACGAGGCCGAGTCCCAGTCCATTACTGGAGCACGAGCTGATGCTCGCCAAACTGGCGGCATCAGTGGCATCATGTTCCATGTCATCATTGCCCTTTGATATTTTCCCTCTTAACTGTTATTTCAAACATTTAATGTCACAAATATTATCATTTATTATGCATTTTGTACATTTGTACAATAGTGGAGGTTTCTCTTATCAAAAGTGTTTCCTGAGCTCTTCATCAACGTTAATGAGAAACAGACCTCGGATTTGTTGATTCCTACATTTTAAGAGTTAGTCTAAGAATTAGTTTAAGTCTCTGTGTCTGTGTCTGTGACAGCCGTCGTATGAGGCAGTCTGTCCGTCTATCCAGCCCATTCTCATGAATGTGGTATATGAAGAATGCCTCTTTACGTACAACTATGACAACATTTCATGTAAATGGCTACATCATAATGACATCGGAATTTCAATTTAAAAAAAATATTTTCAGGCCATTAATCAAATGGAATCTCTGCAGCAAGAGGACAAGTTTATAGCAGAATTTGGTCAGGTACTGAAATGGTGACACCAATCTTGGATATTTTTCATCCAAATAGTCTTGAGAAGAAGAAACCCAGCCACAGAAGGGTCACATGCCACAGAAGGGTCAAATACCAGTGTACCTTTAATGCCAGTCCCATGCCCGGATAAATCAGGAGAGGGTTGCGTCAGGAAGATCATCAAAACCCGGGCTAAATCCATATGTGGAAAACAAACATGATTTTTCAAAACCGGATCGATTGGTGCCCGGTTTAACAAATACCGTCATCGGTGCGGTTAGCCAGCAGCGTACCGACTTAAGGATAGAAACAGGTGGTCCGCTGTGGCGATCCCAAAAGAGAGAAGCCAAAAGAGGAAGAAGTACATTGTTGGAGGTTGTAGAGGGGGCGTATCAGTAGCCTTGAAGATGGGCCTCAGCAGTAGCAGTAGAAGGAGTAGCAAATGAGGAAATGACTAGCAAATGAGGGGTTCCAACAGGTTTGCTGGTCCCGCATGGAGTTGGAACTATCAAGACTCCTACAAACTAATTTTGATTTCATTAAATTGTTTTAATATTATTATGTGCCTGAAAACGTTGGAGACATTCTGAATTTGGCATCCAATGATAATGCTAATGCACTGTACTTATATCGGGTTTTTTTTGTGAACAGCCGTTGGGAGAAACTTGGTTTGGGTCTTTATCTTGCCTAAGTATACTTGTGGACTGCACAGATGCTCTCAAACCTTCTAAAGTCCACCAAAAGCTGCTTAGTCCTAGAGTTGCAGGTGGTTAGTCGACACCACTCCACTAAAGTGTCCACCTCTACTTCTCCGCCTCCTGAGCTCTACTGATGCCGGCCACAAAGGCAGGGTCATCCCAAAACTTACAGGTGGCAGGAGTGAGAGCAGTAGTAAATACAGGTTTAATCATGATTACCAGATCAGCCATAACAATATTATCACTGACAGATGAAGTCAGGATATCAACATTTGTTCCCTACCGTGGGTCCTGGCATCAGGTGGGATATATTAAGAGACCACTTTGACACAAACAGTTAAAATAGGATGAAAAGTTCCTTATATAGCTATATCCTTGATTTTTAAATAGGAAATTGCTCATTTACAGCTCATTTCTTGAGCTCCGAGAACACATTCTTAACAGTTTGATATAAAACAACTTAGTATTATTATTACTGATAATCCTTATCAGCAAAGTGACACTTTTGATTTTTCTTTATTTTAAATGACGAGTGACATTGGATTTTAAATGATAATTTTTTATTATTCATTGATGAGGGGCAGCGTTTCAAAAGAATCACAGGAAAATGTCCAATGCGGTTCATAATTTTCATTTAAGGAGAAACTGCTCTGGCTTCTTTTGGGTTAAACAACAAGTTCACATTTTTTTCTCTGAAGTTGATTCATTGGAGCCAGGAGAAATAGTTCCCATAAGATCAATGCAGCCATTATTTAACCTGACTACTTACCCCTGGTCTATACGCAAGATGTAATCAATTTTAAAACACAACAGGTTCATCTATAATTACAATAAATAGTCATTTTTCAAAGTGCAGCTCTGCGTTTCTGAAGTCAGACCCGCGCTCTTTCCTAATGCTCCTCAAGTTCTTCCTGGCCGAGCGAGCGGCTATCTCCCCGCAGACTTCCTGCCCTGGGAGTAGATAGATGTGTGTATTTGGCATCACATCCACCCATCCTTTCATCCACTCTGTCTCCCCCCCCCCCCCCCCCCCCCCCCCCCCCCCCCCCCCCCCCCCCCCGCCACCTCACACCACCAGCTATCCAAATAGAGAGATCTGGAGGAGGAGGGGGGTGGCAAGGTGGCAGGCGCCCCAAATGTAAAGCGTACGCAATCACTCAGATACAAGTGGCACCGCTAAAAATTGCCTTCATATATCAGCTTATGGTTTACGGGCTGTGGCAGAAAGGACGGCAAAAGGTCAGGCGGAAAAACATATAGACGTGTCAGAGCCACTGCTCGGGGCGCCGGAGCGCTGGGCTGATGGCTCAGGAGATGGGCTGGCTGTTTGTGTCTGTGTGTGCGTGTGTGTGTGTGTGTGTGTGTGTGTGTGTGTGTGAGATACACTCAGGGACACACGGGCAGTGTTTGATGGGGGCCGAGGGTGTGTGTATGAGTGTGTGTGTGTGTGTGTCTCTGTACAGCCAAGGTCCTCACAGGAATTGTTATCTAAAGAAAAAAATCCCACAAAATGAAAATGAGACAAGTTAAAGTTCACAGGTTTAGTTTATGGCTGGTTGTTAGAAATTGGATTTTAAAGGAAAATTTCACCACTTTTTTCAGAAAGATAGAAATCGGTCCTGTGGGTTTACTGTCCACCAACAATTAAGACTAAATATGTGAGTAGTAGGCCTTAAGTGGCCAAAGTAGCTAAGGCTAGCGCATATCATTTAATTTGAAGTAAAGAAAACCGTCAGCTTTTAAGTTTTAACTCAACATGGTCTGTGGATTTGTGCTGTCCACTAATGGCGAGCTGTTTTGACAGTGCTGACCTTTGAGGAGATCGAGAGCCGGAGAGTACAATAATGGTTTAAGAAACAGGATCATTGACAGGAAGAAGAAAAAAAACATCTTTTGAATGAACTGAACTTTTTGTCCCCTTTAGCCACCGAGCAAATGGAACAAGCTGAGAAGTCTTCTTCACGTCAGCAAACTGGCCAATTTTTTTTTCTCCTGAATAACTATTTTATTGGACTAAATGGAGCAGAGGGGTACATAAAATGTCCAGAGAGTACATAGATAATAGACATATATTCCAGTGACCACAGATATGGGCCTTCGTAGACCTGAGCCTTACCACCCTATATTTGCCCATCCAGATACGGTTTCCTGCTATGGGAGAATTCTTTCACAAGTGGAAGTATAGTAACCCAACTCAAACTCAAACTAAATCTGGACTAAATCAGACCAGCGCTTGAGAAATTATGTCCAGAAACATTTTGGAGCTATAGTGTCAGAAATATACGACTGACTTTTTCCGAAATTTGAATCCAGTTCTTCCTCACATTAAGGTCTATGTGGGTATAAAATTTGATTATGATCCATTAAATTTTTTTTTGTGTTATCGAATTAACAGGAAGGGTCTGCAGTGGTAGCAACGACGAGGATTTCGTAATATCCCAAATGTTTGGGGATATGAATACATTTTCTAGGACTTGTTGTAAAGATGATGAAGTTTATCTATTCTGTTTGGTTGCATTTTGTCAGAGAAATAAAAAAAGAGAGAGACTCTAATGACGGTGGAAATAGTAAACCATGAAGGGCAGATAGTTCTATCACTATCTGAATTCCAAACAGCCGTAACTTATCGAGTTTTCATAAAACATCACTTTGATTTTTTGGACGGACACATTTTGGATGTTTTCTCTATTATTCCACAGAATGACCACTGCTCCCGTCCTTCAAGGTCCAGGAATGAGATCGTAATAAGAGGAACATGTGTTTGAAATGGACATGTGCAAATTTCACACCTGATCATCTGTGTTTGTCTTTACTTCTCACTTTTTGTGTGTGTGTGTGTGTGATGCACTGTGGCTAGTTTCCAGTGTCAGCAAACACTCACACACACACACACACACACACACACACACAGGTATATGGTGGATACTGTAACCTCTCGGTCGACCTCCGCTGACAAGACAGATCGCTCCATTCATCTATGGGTGAGTGCACCCAGCGCTCCATTCATCTGCGGCTGAGTGGATCAGGCCGGCCAGCATTTTTCACACCGCTGGCCCATGATGCATCTGGGACTCTGGAGGAATGTCAGTGGCCTGAATGCCCTGATCTGTCATGAGGACCTGGCTGCTGCAACACCACTGTGTACACAATGACACACACACACACACACACACACACACACACACACACACACACACACAGTGAGCTCATCCTATAACCCTGAGAAGTCGTAGTTTTGACTCCCATGAGTCTCATTTAGGTGTTTTTAAATAGTCTTCTTGTGGCTGCTCCTGGTTAGGGGTCACCTCAGCAGGTTTTACCATCAGTGTTGTTGATTTGGTAATGGTGTTTACGCCCGTTGCCCTTCCTAACGGAACCCACGCTATTCATCCCGGTTTGGGAAGGGCACCAAGAGTTCACTGGCTTGTGCAATATTTAATAGTCCAGAACATTGAGTCAGACTTCATTACTGTAGACCGAACAAAAGCCCTCAGAAGATATTATTCTTGGATACATCATATAATTATAGCCCTAAAAAAAGTCAGGGATAATATGGAATGGCCATCATCCCCGCAGCGTCCGCAGATTCTTCGTGTCGACCCAATAACTCAAAAACAGTTTCATGGATGTTCTTCAAACGTTTCATCTACATTGACCGTACTGCCAGGAAGAACTGGACTGATTTTGGGATAAATCAGTTGTAATAGATCTTATAGGAGAGTTTTATCTCAAACAGTTTTCGGGCCATAATTTCTCAACCGTTGGTCCGATTTAGCCAAAATTTGATGCATGTGAATTTAGAGAAAGAGATCTTGTAAGTATCACTCATCATATTTTACACCACTAGTTTATATTTTACAAATATGAAGAAATGTCAT
Organism: Lophius piscatorius; assembly: GCA_009660295.1. Lineage (NCBI taxonomy): Eukaryota > Metazoa > Chordata > Actinopteri > Lophiiformes > Lophiidae > Lophius > Lophius piscatorius. Next base: position 7,139 of record VRLP01001791.1, on the reverse strand, counting down.
CTTATTTTTTAAATTTATGGTCAAATAAGAGTTGCTGCTTCACATTTTAGAGCATTATTATTATCAGAACCACGGTCTGGTCTACACGGCAAAAACAGCCGGACCAGAAAAAGGCCGTTTGGTCTTTAATATAATTAAATATCAGCTTAATCAAGAAACCTTTAATTTTCAATTATAGTAAGCAGAAACTTACTTAAATTTAGGCTTTTTTTTCTCCCAGTTTTAAGACCAATTATGGATGTTGGACTGAGAATATTTGGTATTTCTACATATTTATATTAATATTTTATTACACACACACAAACACACACACACATCCTAAATAAGATATACACACTCATATTATCATACCTTTGATAAAACATCGTCACAGTCAATAACGATGAAGGTAAACCCAATGAAATATAGAATGAGGACAAATGTTAATTTGATTATGATCCGTCAAAAAATCCCCAGTCTGTTATATATGTTTGAGAATTAGGCAATTGAAAAAAGCAAAACATCAATTTGGAATTCATGTCATCGGACGATACAGTTTTCTCGCACACGTGGTTCAATATTTGAGCGCCCGGAGGAATACACCTTAATTCCAAAACAGGGCTACAGAAAACGTCTCATCCTCCAATGTCTTCTTTGTACGAAGGAGTATTAGGGTCAGGCATGAGGCAGAAAAATGAAACAAACAAACAATTTCATGTCATTTCGAGAAAAAAAAAGTCGAAATGTCGAGAATAATGTATCAATTTTTTTCTTCTTTTGATCTAGTTCAACTTTATTCTCGACGTTTCGACTTTTTCCTCAAAATGAAATATAAAAACAACAAAACAATCTTCCTCCCCTAATTTTTTTCTCATGGCTGGCTTTCATTCTCCTTCGTATCTTTGCACAACATGTTAGAAATAAGTGGAATTTGTTCATAATTTTTCATCCAGGAAAATTAGTCGGTGGATGAATCCATGTTCGGATCTTTCATTTCCGAGGTTAGCATGCTTGACCTGTAATTGGACCAGATACCAGGACTTGAAGATGCATCTTTCCACTCAGGAAAAATGCCCACTCTGACACAAACAGGCCACTCCTGAACACCCCGGTGGACAGTAGGAGCGTCTCTGGAGACGCGGCTGTCACCGGCGTCAGCGAGAGAGTGATCATTGAGTCGCACAAATTACCTTTCAGAATGAGATTCAAGCACCAACTCTCCCTGGTCTGGTTTATAAATAGTTCCTGGATTGACTTAAACGTGAAGTCTGTTTATATCTAGAGAGGAAGAGGATCCTCTTTCATGGAGGCCCTGCTGAACAGGCCTGAGCAGAAAAGCTGAACGCTGCCTCTAGAGACAACGTTTTTTTGTTGTTTTTTTGCATTTTCAGGTTGAAGTGGCAGGGAGACAAAATCAAATCAAATGTTCTTAAAATGTACAAATTGAGTCTGATATATTCAATTACTACCAAAGTGTTGCTATGTTTCGGGACTGCCTCTGAAAATCTTTTGTGTTTGACAAAGAGATTTGTAAAAGATTGCGGTCTTGTGTTGAACTTGCAAACTAAAAATTTCAGGGTAAAAAGATTTGCATATATTAGAGTATCATTTCGGGCGAGGCCCAGGGAGCTGGGTTTCCCAGGGTCTCGTTCAAGAACCCCACGAGATGTAGACCTGCTGGGACTCAAACCAGCTACCCTCCGATTTCCAGATATGGGCTGCTCTACAAACTGAGCTAAAGCCGCCCCAAATACTGTAATAACCTAAACCTGTACGGTAAATATTGTGACTACATTTTGGTTCTCCTTCTTCCACAGTTTTGGACAGTTATATTGTTAAACCAATCAGATCGTGAGTGCGCCATGGTGGGCAGATTCTTTGACGCACCAGAACCTACCTTTCCAATCACGTTATCATTTTTCCCAGCATTCTTGTGGGATTGTGTAACTAGCACTTAACGTTTTTCATCATAATATTCATTTGCGTTGTTTCCATTTTAAATCAGCCTGTGGAGAATTGTGTGGCCTGGTGTGTTTTGCGACTCCTCGTCTCTACTTTGTTGTGTTGTGTTGTGACTTTGCAGTGAGTTATTCGGTATTTGCGTCGCTTGAAAAACGTATGTATGAACGTGTGAACATTATGTTCTTCCTTAGTGCAGTGTCAGCTCAAAAGAACATGTGTGCGCTTTCCCAGTCCCATCATAAGACTCATAATGTCGTTACCATGGCAACATCAGTAAGTGCATTCACAAACACGTCATTTAATCCACACATGCACGTTAATTGACACGGAGTGGAAATAAAGGACTCGCAGCTATATCGTACATGTTTAGAGTCCAGTTTAGAGAAAATTTGATCTTCGTCTTCTTCTTCTTCGTCTTCCGGCTGTTCCCTTTCTTGGGGTCGTCAGAGTCGACCTTCTGTTTCCATCCACAGTTACCGCTGGCACCAGTGATGGTATTTATTAACCCGAGACCCAACGGATATGGTTTGGAAATCCGTTTTATTTTCCCCGTATTGATTTGGCATAAGTTTTTTTTTTTTTTGACGGATGCCCTTCTTGATGCCCACCCTCCCAATTTATCCACGCTTGGAACCGGGACTAGAAGGACTCTGACCTGCGACCTCTACGTGGCTTGGTAAGAAAATGAAAACCTCATAATAACATAATAATAATAATAATCAGAGAAATGGGTTGAGCTGTAGACGCAGAGGCTATTTAGCCTCATATACAGAAATCAAAGTCAATAATGACGGAAGGAAATTGAATTAAATATAGAATAAGGACAAATGGTAATTATATGGTGTTCAAAAATCTCCTGGTTTTAATTCCTTCCCCAGTCTGTTTGAGAATTAGGCATTTGAAAAGCAAATCATCCATTTGGAATTTATGTTATGGGACGATACAGTTTCTCGCACACACTTCCATATTTGAACACTCGGAGGAATACACCTTATTCTCAAAACAAGGTAACAGAAAACATATCCTTAGCCCCTCATTATCCAGCCACCCCCGACCCAAATGTGTTGCAACACAAACAAATGTGGAAAGAGATGAAAAAGAAATGATACATTCCTTCAATTTCATCCGATGCAGAGGCAGCGCCATCCTTTACTTTGTATTAATCCAAAATGAAAACGAAAATGTTTGTTTTCCATGAAAATCACTCCTTGGATGGACTGGAGGTTAAAATACTTGATCTGTTAAATAGACCGATCATCAGGGTCTTAAGATGTGTCCTTCCACCGGGACAAACAGAGGAGAGAATGAACATTGTCATACCAGCGGGTGAGTTATGAACACCTCAGTGGACTGAAGGGAGCATCTCTGGAGACCAACGGACCTGCAGCTTCCCCGGAGCCACTCGAGCTTTCATTATGAGCTGACTGTCACCACCTCTGAAAGAGAGAGGGAACCAGAGAGAGAGAGAGAGAGAAAGAGGACAGAGATTCTCCTTTACCTCATGAATATAAACTTCAAAGTTCCTTCACAGGTTTTGGGGAGGATCGTTGCGTCCGTGTCTGAAGGTGTATGAAAACTTCTGTGCCTTGAAGGACTAGTTTAAAGTCCGATTCTCAGCGCTGGTCGGGTCTGAGGACTCAATTCTCACCCCCACCTTGTCACATAGCGACGTCCCATAAAGTCCCGCAGACACACAAGGCAAAACTACCACGCAGGGAATTGTGGGCCGCGTTGTACAAGCGGTCTCAAAATCAGCTTCACAGTTTTTTTTTGTTTTATGATGTTTGGTTTAGGATTTCCCTTTTTTTTTTTTATTTGCAAATCCACATGGGATTGTAACTTTGCTGACCAGCTTTTATAAACACCAGTGTGAGAAAAAAGGTTAAATGTAATTCAGGGCCCCGTTTTTTAAAGCATTAGAAAATGATAGAATTGTGTATTAAGGAACAAAAAAAAAACAAGCAGAAAATCTGCAACTCAGGGACTTAATAGGGTTATTAAAGGAACTTTTAATAGCCTTTCCACGATTTATGATCCTCGTGTCAGCGTGGTTTATTATGGGCTAAGAGAATACATCCTACTTTGTTGCAATAAAATCCTAAGAACGAGCAACCACTTACAAGATTGAAGAGTAGTTTTCATAATTTACCAGCAGAGAAACAAGATTGTTTACGCATATTTTTAGATTAAGACCACAACTTCTTAATAAATCAATCATAAGAAAAAATTACACACATTAAAGTGTAAATCTATTTTTATTCACTGTCATCGTTTTCCACGTGCGCGATCAAAGCATCGAACTATAACAAATAGGTGAAAGACTTCTAGAACGGAAACAGTGCAAATCAGTGAGGACTCAAAGGCGCCTTGAGGCTGAAATGTTCATTACAAGCCATGAATCTCAAAGACATGTTTTGTCACGGTAAAGTCATGTGGCCACTACAATCTGCTTTAATCTCTCGCAGGCACGATGGTCCGAGGCTAATTCATTCCACAAAAAAATGGCGGAAATGCTGTGACGTCCTTTTTCCAGAGACCAAAATTTGAATAATTCCATTACGAGATGTTCCGTAAATACAGTTGATATTCTAACACTCAACGTTTTATTTCTGATAAGGTTAAGTTCAATCGCGGGTTCCGTCAATGTGATCCAACACAAAAGTGGAGCAAAAACACTAAATGGATTTATTTTCATTTGATACACACATTTAAAATTTGCCATTTACTCTCAATTAAGTTTGCGAGATCCATCCCTCCGTTTTCAGTAACTGCTTGTTCTGTTCGGGATCGCGAAGGAGTTTGAACCCGACCCACCTGACGTAGGGCCAGAAGCTGGTTTCATCCAGGAAGAGTTTCCATTTCATCACAGAGCCAACCCTTGGACTCTCGCGATCACACACTTTAAAGTCATTGATTGATTGATTGTGAACATCTAAACACGACTCAGAAATGATGGATCCCCATGTGGATGAGAACCCAGAATGTTCTTACAGTCATGCAAATGTGGACCCACCAAAGGATTTGCCCCCAATCTCATGCGTTGTATGAGCAATCCCCCACTGATTGAGCTGGTCAAATAAAATGTGAAGTTCTGACTGAATCTTATTGTTTTTCTTCTAAAAGTTTATGTTATTCTACAGATTTTTATACTATTGGAACAGGACGACTCTCCATCACGCACAGTTATAGCCAATGTACCATTAGAGGCATTCTGGCTCGAACCCCGATCTCCCGGTTGAGGTACGACCGCTCTACCCACTTAGCTAAAGCGGCCCCAACCCACCATAACCTTTGGCTGCCCTGGCATCTCCATAGTAGGATCATAAATTATGAGTTTCCTCTACTTTATTTGTATATATTACTGACCAGCGGACCTTGGACCGGCCAGTGGGCCCACAAAGGTCTGCCTCATCTCTTTGTTTGGAATAAAGCTTTCTCACATTTCCTGTCCTGCAGACGGAGATGGGATCGAGGTGGGTGGGTGGGAGCAGGAGGGGCTTCAGAGGCCGGTCTGGGCAGAGTGTGTGAAGCTGAAATAATGATGATGCTTATATACTGCAGAACAGGCATCCAGTGGCACAGCTGGCAAAGGCTGGCAGAGGTGGCCCAGTTAGCCCAGTTAGCCGGCTGGCTTCCACTGGACCACGCACAGATGCCCATTAACTGCCCCCGCTGATGACACCCTTGGGGCATAACACACACTTACATACACACACACACACACACGCACACATTCATAGAAAATCCCCCCACTAGAATTAGCCACACAAGCGAAAGACAACAACACACCTGAACAATATTTGGATACATTCTGCAAATGTTCTCATTACATATAGACACATAAACACCGTGTTGGAAACACACACACAAACACACACACAAACACACACACACACACACACACACTCACACACACACTCACACATAGGAGAGGAATGACTCACTAAAGCCCAGACACCGCTAAACGCTTAAGTTCCACAAAAATTTGTCCCCACTTACACGGACACACACACACCGAAACAAATCTCATGCTACTCAGCCACTATGTTCCAGCAATCACCCCACAGACCCTGTGACTGCCCACACACACACACACACTGCCCACACACTCACACACACTCATACACACACACTGAAATTCTCACCTCGGGGCAGAGATGTGCTCTGATGTTTCCGGGGCAGTGGGCAGTCACGAGTGTGTGTGTGCCCGACAGCTGTTTGTGTGCCTGTCCATGTGTCCGTGTGTGTGTCAGTGTGTGTGTCAGTGTGTGTGTGTTGGCGCTGTGCCCTAATTTGACAGAGCTGGAGCAGTGGTTGATCCCCAGCACAGTTGATTTGGCTTGATGTTGACCCTACAGGCCTTGTCAGCTCCAACATGCTCCCTGTCTCCTCACGTAGCCCAGCGCAGCACTGACACACAAACACGCACGCACGCACACACACATACACAAACACACACAAACACAAAGAAAAACCAAACACGTAACACACATTTGTTCTTTGTATTCAAAGCATTTATTAATTACAAAACAAATCACTGCTTTGTTTAGTCTGAATTTCTCGTTAATATTTGCTATGTCTTTTTTACGACCAGGTTCATACAGAAACAGTCCAGGTTCATACAGTGAAACTGTCCAGGTTCATACAGTGAAACTGTCCATGTTCATACAGAAACAGTCCAGGTTCATACAGTGAAACTGTCCATGTTCATACAGAAACAGTCCAGGTTCATACAGTGAAACTGTCCAGGTTCATACAGTGAAACTGTCCATGTTCATACAGTGAAACTGTCCATGTTCATACAGAAACAGTCCAGGTTCATACAGTGAAACTGTCCATGTTCATACAGAAACAGTCCAGGTTCATACAGAAACAGTCCAGGTTCATACAGAAACTGTCCATGTTCATACAGAAACAGTCCAGGTTCATACAGTGAAACTGTCCATGTTCATACAGAAACAGTCCATGTTCATACAGAAACAGTCCATGTTCATACAGAAACAGTCCATGTTCATACAGAAACAGTCCAGGTTCATACAGAAACAGTCCAGGTTCATACAGTGAAACTGTCCATGTTCATACAGAAACAGTCCAGGTTCATACAGAAACAGTCCAGGTTCATACAGTGAAACTGTCCATGTTCATACAGAAACAGTCCAGGTTCATACAGTGAAACTGTCCATGTTCATACAGAAACA